>JZKD02S1707505.1:804851-816432 GCA_000966675.3 Picea glauca
TACAATTATAAAGTTTAGAGGTTAGAATAATAATGTCTATTGGTGTTAGTTTTCTAAGATTATAAAGGTTAAGGGATATGTGTTATATCATTATTATTTTTGTTAATGGTTAAATGGGTTATGAGTTAAAAAGGATTGTGGTTAGGAGTAATAGGGGGTAACTAAGGGTSATAGGAATTTAGGGTTGATACATTCTTAGGAGTTAYGAGATAGATTTGATAGAGGTTCTAAGGGTTAGTTTTTATAAGTTCATATGTGTTCTAGGTTAATTATGTCATTTACAATTCCTTAAAGGTTTAAAGTTATATGATTCATATGGTTAGGTGTAATCATTGTGGATAATGGTTATTATAGGGTGAAAATTCATAGGGTTTATAACAATTAGGATTTATAGGTGTTATTCAAAGTAAGGGTTAGTAGATGTATGTCATGTTAGAGTTTAGGTGTTAGAATTACAAAGTGTAGTTGTTACAATTATAAAGGTTAGAGGTTAGAATAATAATTTTTATTGGTGTTAGTTGTCTAAGATTGTAAAGGTGAAGGGATAGGTGTTATATAATTATTTTGGGTGTTAATGGTTAAACGGGTTATGAGTTACAAAGGAAGCATATGTAACCTATTACATATTGAGTTAACAAATGAAGCATCTTCTTCTAGTTGGATTTTTTCGATATATATATGTATGATCCACTAAAGGTGATACATTATCTTATGTATGATCCCATAATTTGAAATGTGTAAACTTCCACATCAAGCATGGCCACGCTAGCATCATGCGGTCATTGGACTCAAGGAGGGATGAGGATTTATAATTATACATAGATGTGGATAGTTGGAGGAGAATGGTAATTTTGAAGGTGCTAGGCCTCTTCCTACACACCACCGGATCACCTCTCATTGACAATCTATGTATTGATCCCATTTAGTTTTGGGTTGTTAGTATTTTCAATTGTACATACCTTTCAATCTATTCAAAGTTCAATTAATGTCTCTTGTTACTTTAGGGTTATAAAGCCTCATCCTAATGCCCATATGCCTCCAGACTTGTGATGTAATCATTTGGTGACAAGTGTCATGAAGGGTGATGACTAAGACTAGGGGTAACTTACAATTCAAGGCTAGGAATGATTAGGCCCACATCAAGTGAAGGAACAAAATTAATGTGGTACATGTGTTGTCCCATTCCATGTCATGAACAACAATGCATCCATTCATTGAAAACACTAAAACATGACAAATCGATGACTCCACTAAATTAGGGTTTATGGTTTACATGATGAATTGATGATGGAAGCAAGTGGGTGTGTAAGTAAAATTTGAGTCTAGAAACCATCCCATATAATTAAGGCATGGAAATAGTCTACCTATGTCAAATTTCAATGCATACATAAATAGTTTGAAAACATTTCAACCTTAGCCCCATTCATGGGTCACTGTTGCCCATGTCTAGTCTTAGTACAATTTCCTTGTAAAATTTGAAGAAAATATTTGAATAACACAAATTCAAAACTGCAAATTCAAATCAAAAGAAGTGTAGTTGAATATAAAAAAAAGGAGAGGCATATTGTTTCAATGCAAAGAAAAACCAATAATGTTCGATGTATATACTGTTTCAAATTTGGACGAAAATCTCGCAGAAAGGAGAGTCATATCAGACAATTTTAGATGGAAATATGATGGATATTTATTTGTCACATGAAATCCATGGGATGACATACCTACATTATTGGTATGAGATGTTTTTGAAATTGCTAAATCCAATTTCTGCAATTAAAATCTGCAATTTCGACGTTTTTGCATTGAAAATGCTCATAAATGGTGTTTTTTTATATTTTTCAATGAAACCTAAGAACCTTACATCCACGTCGACCATTACCAGAAAAATGTCTTATATTGTCGAACTAATGCAAAAATAAAAACATGTTTCTTTGACAAAATATTGGGATTGATCATATTTTATTCAAAAATGACAAAAAATAAATTATGGTTGTCATTCATTGGCTTATAAAAAAATATAAACATTAAAATGTAAATCCCTTGGATAAGATACCTACATCATTGGCATGATTAGGCATAGTCACGTAGAGATCCTCTTGGTTTTGAGAACAGTTCATTCTCTACTAAACATGGTCAACCACATGAAGGTTGAAGATCTAATTATTCCCCTCCCCTCACATCACTCTCAATTTCCCCATAGTACCTAATTTGAAATTATAAATAACATGTATCATATGCTATATTATACAAAATAAAAAAATATAAAGATCATATAAAAGATATAAATAGGTACCTCTTCTTTTCAACAATTAAATATCTGTCATCTTCTTCTTCATCCAGATCAACATCTGTATCAGGATCTAGTTCAGAATCGATATTGGTGAAAGGCTCATTCATATCAACATGATCATCAACATCATTCTTGCTAATATATTTATCAATATCGTCAATGATATCATTGTCTCCTACATTTAAATGATTAACTTATTCAACTTTTTTGTCTGACACATCGACTACAAGAACCTACTCCTGATCTGCATAATCAAGATCTTCATCCTCGTTATTATCTTCATCCTTGGCTACATGATTATAATTTATTGGTATTCCTCTTGGATCATATCTAACAACATATGACCAACCTACTTTACCAGGTACCTATGAGTACATTGACTTGGAAGAACATAAGGCTCTGTACCCAGTTCAAATGCCCTTGTATTAACCATGACAAATCCATTATTATGCTCAATAACATTTCTTTCAGGATCATGTTCATGCATCCGTAGCCTATACCAGTTAACCTCAAACAAAACTATTTTAAAGGAATTAAAATCACACTCAATTATATCTTCCAAATGCCCATAGTACCTATTCTGAGTTTCTTTTGGATTTCTAACACTTCTAGAGGAAATTTTGGTGACCTTAAGTATCCCACAATCCCAGGTTTTTATCTTATCATCCAACATTTTGATACACAATTTATGACCATTACACCACATAGTCTTGTGATGTTTCAACTACAACATGGACAACAAGTGAAAAATACATTGCCAATTAATAAACCTCATATAGTACTTAGTAAATATATAATTCAAAAATTAAACAAACCAAATACATTGAAAAATTGGGAAATAACTAGGAAAATGTGGGTAAAAAATTTACTTGCCTATTTATCTTTTAAACCAAAGGCTAAATCAACTTCCCTTGATGTAAGATCAAGAAATTGATCTGGATGACGATGCATTGTTTAATCATCTTACTCATCCCTTCCCATGATAACCTACTGAAGTATTCTTCAGTATATTCTATCCAATGTTCCATCAAATCAAGGTTGTTTGCAAGGTATAAATGTAAAGCATCCCACTCTTGAGAAACTATAAGAAAAAGTGACAAGCTAATATCATTAATCAACTATTGTTAATAAAGGAGTAATTTAATATAGTTCAATATGAAGGAACAAAAAATGTAAATAATCAGTATGATAAAACAAAATTGGATAAATAAAGGTGTAATATATTAAATCTATGTCAACATATAATAATTACCTTTCACAATACTCATTTTACCTTTCCCCAATAGGACCTCCCCTTCAAATTTTTTGATGGAGTCGAGATTCCAAATGCGAGGCACATTCATATTTTCTACTAATTTAGGTAGATATTGACTAATATACACCATTGATACAAGAGCATCGTTAGCAAGCATGCAGAGGTGGGACCACTCAATAGGTGAGAGTTCTTCCATAACTTCAACATGGGCAGTTACAACTAATTTTGAAATCCGCCTTCACTCAGCGTCGAAAATTACCTTTCGAGGCACACTTGAACTAGTGTCGAATTTTACCCTTTGAGGCATGTTTTGAAAACCGTAAACAGAGCAGGAGTTTCCACTACGGCTCTGGAATGCGACTGAACTAAGATAGCGTAGGATGAATTTTAGAGTAGGCAAGTAGCCAGGGGAAACCCTAGAAATATTTTTGAGTTAAGTAAAAGATTGTACGCCCAATTGGGGTTAGCTGCAATACAGAGAGAAATTATCTCTAAGAGAGAACTGAGGTTTAAGCATGAGATCTCAATTTTTTAGTTACTATAATTTTGAATGTATTATGTAGCCATTGGGCACTTGTGAATATAAGAAAAGGAAAATTGATCCAAATGTATGGTGTGTGGACTGTGTGCATTTTTCTTGTCATTTTTGTTTACATGAACAAGTGGATGGAACTGTGAGTTTTTCCAGTTTCAATTGTTTCTCTTCATTGGGAGCTCTGCAAGGTGTGCATCGAGCCAGAGAGGAATGTAAGGAAATCAGGAGGAATTTATCTGTGAGAAATATAGTGGATTTGAGTTATCAAAATCCCTTAGACACAAGGAGTGCGCAGGAAATCGAAGTCTGAACCAGACAAAGCTCAGGAGGAACAACACTTCGGAAAGTGTTATCGAGATCTAGGAACTCATTCCCTGGAAGAAGAAAAGACTGAGTCTTTGATGCCTTAGAAAATCTTCTAAGTCTGGAGTGAGTAAAAGCTCAGGAGGAAGAACATTGTCGAGCATTGGATCGTGGTGGAGAATCTCACAGATCATACGATTTGAGGTAGGAGAGTAGGATTTAACACTGCATAGATCCAGGAGGGGAGATCTTGAAGATCTGAACGGACGGTGGAGAGTCCTTGAGGAGAAACACCGAAACCCCACAAGCCGTTCGATAAGGTCGAGCTACGAGGAGATTAGTGGTGTGGGCTTCTTGACGTCCAAAGCTTAGAAGGAATAATGGCCATCGATCTCAGATAGATCTGGATCGTCGGTCCACATCACGATTTTGGGTATCGCAAGTTGGAAGGACAGAGGTCCTTGTCTCCCAAAACCCTGAATCGTGAAATAACAAAATAGCGAGGTTGGACATGGACCGTAGATCTTAGGGATTATTGTGAGCCGTTGATTGAACATGAAGATATTTCATCATTTCGGCAACCAGGGATTCCAAGGAGCGGGGATAGAGATCCTTGTCTCCCAAAACCCCGAATCGCGAAATAGCGAAATAGCGAAGTTGGACATGGACCATAGATCTCAGGTCATCAGGATTTTAGCATTTCGGCAACTGGAGATTCCAAGGAGCAGGGATATCCCTTGTACCCTGATTTCACAAAACACAAAATGCAGAAATAAGCATAGCCATCGATCTGAGAGAGATCTGAGCCATAGAGCTCGAGTCATTGGGATTTCGGCATTTCGACAACTAGGGATTCCAAGGAGTAGGGATACCACTTGTACCTTGATTTCACGAAACATGAAACGCCGAAATAAGCATAGTCGTCAATCCAAGAGAGATCTGAGCTGTAGATCTCAGGTCATCGGGATTTTGTCATTTCGGCAACTGGGCATTCCAAGGAGCAGGGATACCCCTTGTACCCTGATTTCGCAAACTGTGAAACCCGAAGAAATAGGCGATGGAACCTGAGCCTAGCCGGAGGTCACAACTCTTGGTCGTGTGCTGTGGGAGCTCACGCTTGATACTTGGAAAAGTCAACTTAGCATTTGTGGGGGACCTGTGCATTCATTCGAAGAGTTCTAGTTTGGAACCAGAAGAGCCATTTTCACTCCTGAACCAAAAGATCCTGACCGGGAGGTCACGCAGCCCTGAGCAGGGATAGGGGGTCTGCATCAGGTGGTATCAGAGCATCATTTTTTCATCTGTAGACTTCAGGCAAAGGAGGAAAAGAAGGAGACAGAGAACTCAGAGTTGTACTCTGTGTGTGACAGTTAGTCAACATAATGCTGCCAAGAAGGCGAGATCCACCTTTAGCTAACCATGCTATAGAGAGGGAGATGTGAGAGCTTCGCGCTCGATTGGAAACAATGGCAGTAGCATAGAGAAGAGCACATGACATTGGGGATGTCATTGATGTAAAAAGTGAAGAGGTTAAGGTTGAAGAATCTACAGGAGAGGATGTTGCAGAAGAACGTTTGTTGAGAGAAATTTCCAGATTGGGAGGCAGAGCTAAGATAGAGGTCCCCATGTACGAGGGAAATCTAGATGCTAAAGAACTATTGGACTGGATAAGGTCCATGGACAAACACTTTGATTATGAATATGTCGATGAGGAGAATAAGGTGAAGCAGGTTGTCACCAGGCTAAAAGGGCATGCAGAACTATGGTGGGATGAACTGTAGGTTGAGAGGAGAAGTAAAGGAAAACAAAGGATAAAAAGTTGGAATAGGATGGTAGCCAAACTAAAGGCTAAGTTCATACCCAAATACTACTAGATCAATCTGTTTAGGAAGCTACAGAACCTGAGACAGAAAGGGATGACAGTCAAGGAGTACATCGAGGAGTTCTACCGACTGAACATCAGAACTAGACAATGAGAGAGAGACGAAGAGAAATTCGCTAGATATATAAATGGTTTGAGATATGAGATCCAGGATGAGCTCAGCATGATGTCAGTCAGGACTGTGGAATATGCTTATTAGTTTTCACTGAAGGCAGAGGAGAAGCTGGCCAGAAAACAAAACTAGCAAGGAAGAGGTAAAGGCATGACCCCAAGAAAAAGCAATGGATTTAACCATGACAGAGCACATCAGTCTAAGGATGAGGCTGAGAAATCACACAATCACTCAAAATGAGGAGGAAGTTCATGAGGAAGACAGAGTGGTGAAAGAAACTCTTCTAGAGGAAGAGGCAGAGGAGGAGTAAGGTGATATAACTATGGAAAGATAGGGCACATGTCTTGGGAATGTCCAAAGAAGAAGAAGGAAGGAGCAGAAGCTCACATTTCAGATTCACAATGAAGACATGTTGAGGCAGAAGGAGCAGAGGATGGAGCATCCCCGATGTTGAGAAAATTTTGCTTAAAACCAGAGGTAGAAATTGAAAAACCAATGTAGAGAAACAATCTCTTTAGGACAACTTGCAAGACTAAGGATAAAGTATGGAAGGTGATCATTGACAGTGGGAGTACTTGTTAACACCTTGTAAATTTCCTAGAGGTTGTCGCGAACGAAGAAATCTATGGGAGGTAACTTTATCCAACCACTTCGAAGCTGGGATCTAGCCCTACCAACTTCAGAGAGGGATCTCTCTATATGATTTAGATATGTTTCAAATTTAAAATATTAGGCTAGGTAAATAAAATATGTTGGTTTTGTTGTTGTAGTGTTTGTTGGGTTGGCTGAGATAGTTTACACATCCATTGGGCTATGGGGTTTGTACCATGAAAATAAAAATCTAAACCAGAAAACAAAGGAACCTTTCACAGGGCGAGATAATGTAATCGTTGGATTCTTTTAGCAGCATAAATGAGGAAATAGTAGAAAAGGTGAGAATGTCAATTACAACAAAGAAGCAATTAAGAATTTCTTTATCATAAAATTAGAAGATGAAACACTAAAATATTTCAAGGTGAGAAATAGGGTATACAAAGATAAATCTTGCAACATTCATTGCTTTCAAAGATTAGATTTAGCAAACAGTGTGATAACTAAGCGAGAATAACATTAAACTTAGAAAGAAAAACATCTCTAGTGAATACACGCAAGAATCTTGTAAAAATGCCTCTTTGTATTAATGGAAGATCTCTTGAAAAATATTACAGTCTGATAGCTCGTAGGGTGTAAAGATCAACCCTCAATACTTCGAAAAGTGAAGTATTTATAACCCAAAATTACAAACGATCCTGTCATTAAAGATCAGGATGTGGTAAATCTATTTTTAGCCTAACTAACCTAACAAATTACAAGAATCTAGGAAACTGTTTGATGATGTGTCACAACTACATGCTATTTTCTGGGTGAGCAGTTGGTGAGGCCTCTGCACGACCTCGTCTGACTGGATAGCTGACTAGGCTAGGACAACTCATCGATTACTTGATTAGGTCACAAAGCTCTTCCCATCGAAGATGAATGGGAACGCTGAATTTGAGTAACCTTCGGTAGACTTCATCCATTTCTGTGTACTTGGCAAAAGTAGTCTTGGTGATGGAGATGTACTGGATCTCATGTTGTATGCTGATGTCTAATTGAAGTGCATCTAGGAATGCCTTGCTAGTGATGCTGCCTTGAATTCTTGAAAACTTCGAGCTATCCTTAGCCACATCATCTAATCTCTTTTTGTAGTCTGTATCATTGGCCATATTTCGTTCATAGACTTGGTGATGTCTATCCAAACACTTTCTTTGACTTCGGCCAGTGTTTTACCTGCCACTGTTTTCTTCTGGAGCTGTTGTAACTCATGTTTGAGCTAGTTTGACACCTATTTTTCCTTGGAGAAACTGGTTTGATAAGAATATTTGAGTTCCTGAAGGTTCTCAATCTCCTTTTTTAGCCTGCTAATCTCTGTCTCCTGTAGGTTCATCTCTTCCATAAATTTGGCCAATTCAACTGTCTTTTCCAGAGACGTCAGTGGATTCATTGATGGGACTTTTGCTAGTGATGTTGTGCTCACTCCTGAGAGTGGGACTGCACTCAATGGAATGACTTCCATGGGTTTCAACTGTTCTTTCTCTTTTACTATCTTCTCCATCTCAACTTCCATTTCCTTCAGTTGTGCATTATTATCCATGATTAGCTTAAGCATCTCATCTTTTTCTCCTTCTGTCTCTACTATTTCCTTTGCCTATGAGTCTATTGTTGATGGAAGCTTTACTTATTTTCTCAAAGACACTATGTCTGTGTTTTTCTTCTTGATCATCTCCTCCACTGCTTTCACATTCGAGGGATTGTACCCGATCTTGAGGACCAGTTCCTCCAATGTCTTTATCCTATTGTCCTTGGAAAAGGATGATATCTTCTCCAACATCAACTATGTATGGACATTGTTCAGAGACACTTGTAACCTAGAGGCAGTAGTGGAAGCATGTGCCAACATGGAGAAAACCATTTCTCCAGTTTTCTTGTGCAGATCCATTTGATCGACAGGATGTACGTCTTTGGTCTGGAATTCAAAGGTTTCCCTTTTATAGTCGGTTATTGCCTTTGGGTCTGGCACCTGTGCTTGGAGAAATGACATGTGCATTCTTCCCTTCTCCATGTCAAATGCCGATAACAACCTATGTTGTGCAGTCGACGTCTGCTTCCAGAATTGGGCATATGTGTTGTTGGCAGAGTTTGATTCTTTTTCTTGATCAAGTCATATTTCTCAAAGATGCTCAACTTTGGTCTGGTCTTTCCTGGTTGGTTGATTGGTGGAGTATATGTAGTCTTCTTTGGTAACACAGTGGTTATAATCTGCTTGTTGCTTGTGTTAAGGAGCGACCGATCAACCTCTGTCACTATAGTGGATGGAATTTCCTTTTTTCCAGCCGGGTCAGGAGCCGGACTAGTTTTTGGCCTCTTGGTATGCAGTCAAAATTCTTCTAATGACACTTCAGTGACAGGAGGTGACAGATCCTACCTAGGCCTTTTCTCCTTCAGAGCCTATGGTGTGGTTTTCTATGATACAGTGACTGAGGGGTCCTGTTTTTCTATTTCAACCAAAGTGTTTGGTTCCCATCCTATCTGGTTTGCAAATTTCTCTACCTCAAGCCTCGATTCATGGGCATACGGGATATTCTTGTTTTTTACCCTCATCTCTGAAATGATCCCACATGGATCATAGTGCCATGTGAAACTCATGAATAATTTCATTTCCTTCAGCAGCCTATCTTCTTCCTCCCCGACACCTCGATTGTTGTAGATGAAAGATCCAATCTGCCCTTTGATTCTGAGTTGTTGCTTTTTCTTTAAATACACAAAGTGAATATAATCCAAGATTATCATATGCCTTGTGTATTACAGAGAAAAAAATTCTAACAGGTAAGTATTTGGGTAGTTTATATGGGGCCAACTCACACCCATAGACTCCGATATCAGTGTGATTTTGGTACAGGTACCAATCACCAGTCTTTGTATGATCCGAGAGATGTAGGATCCTCTAAACTTTTTCATTAATCCTGGGTTCGGGTCTGCCATTGAGCATACTCACCACTGGGTGGTAGAATTGATCGATGAACTGCTTGAAATTGAATTCTGTGGAGTTATGCCTAAGTAGGGAAGTCCATGCAGTTACTGCCTGGGGTCTACCATCTCCGTCTATCTTCTGCATAGAAAAATAAAATTTATCCAGTTGGAAGAAAATGAATAGGAATGCCAGTATTGAAGAATACCAGAACATGAATTCTGTGGTGAAATTGACGAATTGCTCATGAATGTTGTTCACCAGGAACATGTTGAAGTCGAACTGTGTAGTGGGCTTCTCATCGGTGGAGAAAATAGAAAAAAATCCCAGGATGGGTTCATCCACCCACTGATCTGAATAATAACCTAACAAGGTGCATAGGGACATGATAACCTGGTTTCCTTTGGTTGAGAACATGGAGGAAGGATAAGGGGGATTTGTAGCGGGGAACTAAGCGGACTATGGAAGAAAAAGCTCGAATATTTGAGCTCTTTGAGGAAAAGTCATCTTCTAATATAACTCTGTAAGGATTTCAAGGTTAAAAGGGGATGTGGAGTTGGCTCGGGATATTTTCATCATTTGGTCGATGGTTTCTGGTGTGATGACAAAAAGAACTTCCTCAGAGGAGGATACGATGGCTCTTTGCTTAGGAATATAGTGGGCTTGGCACTTGAGGGAAAACTCTAGGAAATGGTGAGTCTAGGGGAAGAGATACAGGGGTAGGTTGGACTCCCAGAGTCCAATTTCATCACTTTGGTCCAAGAAAACTTCTTTAAGCCATGATTGAAGGTTTGTGAAGTCGAAATTGCACTTAGTGTCTATGATTAAGTAGTCTTTGTCGGCTAGTGGAATCCTGTCGAGATCGAAAGGAGGCGGGAGGAATGGATTCTCCTCTCCTTCTGTTCAATTTGATTTTGGCACCATTACTATAACAATACCTACAAATAAAACAACGTTAGCGGAGACGACTGTAGATGGGGGCGACTGACAATAATAGAGAAGAAAATGGGGTAAATTCTCTGGTGTGATGAGTGCGTAAATGGTGAAGGAATGAAGAGTGAGGGTAATTTTGAGTAAACAGGTATCTGTTGGGTGCGGGGGATAGGTCAGCTAGTTAACGAATAAGTTATCCAGTAATAAATGGCCAACGGGTCATTTAGAATGTGAGATGGCAAGTGACAATGACTAAGGGATACAGATGGGTGATGTGGCGGAAATCGATTGGGGGAGAAAATCATGGTGAGGGGACTTGCCACGAGTGAATGAGGGAGAAGTACTGACGGAGTTATGGGATGTGACTCTTTTGGAAAAGTGGATGATGACGTCGCGAGGTGACGAGGTATGTCAGACAGTAGGAGGTGGTGGGACTCGGGACCAATAGATTTATGCCACGTATTGATAGGGGGCTCGCCAGAGTAAGATTCCATTCCAGACCCCCCTCCCACCGTTAAAGGTAGATCAGTCGGGGGGGTTCGAAAAATACCTTGGGCCATCGATCTGCATGCTTTCCTTTGGACCACAGATCTGTGTGCGCTCTTTAACACACATTCTAGACCCCCCCCCCTCGCCCATTAAAGGAAGAATGGATGGGGGGGTCCAGAATCCAATACAGACCGTAGATCTAAGCACTGAAAATTGGGTCGTCCATATGCGCGCATGC
>JZKD02S1707505.1:816482-831797 GCA_000966675.3 Picea glauca
AAAGGTAGAATGGTCGAGGGGGTCCGGAAAGATTTGTCCACTGTATATCTAGGCACGATCATCTAGGCCATTGATACATGAGCGGTGCATAAATATGGGCGCGAAATCATATGCGCCTTGAAAAACTTAGGATAAGAGCATATCATGGGTTTTTCCCAAGCTTTTACATCTTTACGTCACCAAGGGGTTAGGCAAATGACTTTTCGAGCATTCAAAACATGGTCCAACATTGATCATTGAGCTGGTTTTATTGAAGTAAAGAAAAATATCCTATGTTCTAACCTAACTTCCTATGAAAATTAGCCTAGATTAAACTGTTGGGCTAAGAACTTACTCCACCCTGGGGCTATCTGACCAAGATTAGACAGTCTGGCCAGATTTATTCACTAACTAACCTAGATCAATAGGCTAAGATTAAACAGTTTAGCCAAGATTATTCACTATTCCTATCAACATCAATTTAAAAGAACTTGGCCATGCTTGAAAGGTATGGACCAAGTCACTGTTATTGCACGGGGCTCTTATTGAAATTCCTTTTATGCCCTCTTTTCTTTTTCTTTTTCTTTCTTTTATTTTTTTCTTTTTCCTTCTTTTCTTTTTCCTTTTTATTTTTCTTTCTTTTCTCAAATTATTTGCAGAATGAAAAATCATTTGACAAACAAAAAACACTAGAGAGATAACATTCCAGTCACCAGTTGATCCTATAAATTATAGGGTGATAATAGTGGCTCCACCTGGGGATGGTGCTCTCCTTGTGAAGTGCTAAGAATCCCGATTCCTGATGTTCTGAAACTTCCTCCCTAGTCACCTTTGTTGCTTGATTGCTTTTATTTTCGAAAAATGGAAAAACAGTGGTCAACGACTTAGGGCCTTCTCTTCGGGCTTCAACCAACTGACCAAAGTTATTCACTCAGAAACTCATGAGAAAAATAAAAAATGGTTTGTACAATGGAAAGTGTGACTTCAAGTCTCTACTGAGGCAGTGAATAATGTTTCATCATTCTGCCATTTACAGGTTCTCTTGGCAGATTCGTCCCATCACCGTTGTTTAGCAAGAAAGTGTTATTTCCTCTGAATGCTTGAATCATGTATGGTCCCTTCCACAGACTATCGAATTTTCCATGCCTTCCCTTGTCTTCATTTCAGGAATCCCATCTCAGTACCAAATCTCCTAGCTCAAAATCATCTGCCTTGGTTCTTTTGTCAAAAATCTTCTTAATGCTTTCTTGGACTACCTGGGTCTTGTTGTATACTTCTTCCCTGGACGGCTGCAAATGGATCATCTAATTGATCCTTCTTTGGGAGTCATTTGACTCGGCTTTCATGTCTTGTAGCAATTACATGACAGGCACTCCTAAGGAAGTGGGAAAAACTGCTTCTGTGTTGTAGACCAGTTGATATGGTGACATACCGATTGACCTCTTGGTGGTCAATCTGTCAGCCCATAGTGAAAAAACCAACTTGTTATGCCACGACTTCTTGTTTTCCTGCAAAGTTTTCTTGATAATGTTTACCGATGTTTTATTTGTTGATTCTGCTAGCCCATTTCCCTGAGAGTAGTAAGCTGTGGAATGACCCAAACCAATATGATACTGGTTGCAGAAATCTATGAGTTTCTTAGATCGAAAAGCAACTACATTGTCAGTTATAATATTTCTAGGACATCCAAAGAGAGACAAGATATTGTTTTCAAGAAACTTAATAATGACAGAATCAGTGGCTTGCTTGCTTGGTACTACTTCGATCCATTTTGTAAAATAATCCGTGGTAGTAAGAATCCACCTGTGTTGGCCCGAAGAAGGAGGATGTATTTCCCCGATGAAGTCTAATCCCCATTGCTGGAAAGGAGCCTCAATGGAGATTGGTTTCAAGGGTAGGGGAATAAGTTTCCTTTTTCCTTCAAACAACTGACATTGATGACATGAAGTCACTTTATGATGCACATCAACGAACATAATTGGCCAATAGAATACAGCTCTGAGGATTTTGTTGGTTGTGGCCTTCCAGTTCAGATGACCACCACAGTCTCTTGCATGAAACTCCTGCACTACTTTGTCAGCTTCATCCTTCAATAGACAATTCAACAAAATACCTCCATGATCTTTCCAATACAAATTTCCTTCTAGAATACAAAATTTTAATGCTTTCAATTTCAAAATCCTAGCTTTGGTCTTGGTCAGACCAAGGGGAGCTTGTAAATTATGCAAAACAAATATCAGGTCTGCATACCATGGAGAGTTGAGAAATACCTCTCTCACGCTTTGAGTCGCCTACTCACCATGTTCATCTGCTGCTGCTAAGAAATTAATGTCAAGAGCATGGAAATTTGATTCATCCATTAACTTTGCTAGACCATGTCCTTTAATAAGTTTAGTAGGCTTAATTTCTATGACATACTCTAGAATGATATCTATCCATTTTCCTCTTCGGTCGGCTGGATTGTACTGGGTTAAAATGTCTTTTACTACCACATTCGGAACATATGCAATGGTGTGGGAATGGAGAATGTATACTCTAAAATATTTTATGGCTTTCACCAAGGAAAAAGATTGTTTCTCCATTATTTTATAATTCAAAGCAACATCTCTTAAAGATTTACTAAAAAAGGCTATGGGCTGTTCATACCCTTCATTGTTTTTCTGCAGTAATATTGTTGCAATGGTATGTTCAGAGGTGAAAGAAAAAAAATAAAATCTTTGGTGAAGTCAGGACCGATCATGACTGGAGCCTGCATGAGTGTGCATTTAACTTGTTTAAAATACTGCCTAGACTCGGTGTCCCATTTTATTTTAGTGTCCTTTTTTAACATGTTTGTGATGTTTCCGAGAAGCTCAGCCAGGTTGGGTATGAATCTTCGCAGAAAGTTTATTTTTCCAATAAAAGACCGTAACTCTTTGATATTTCTTAGGTGTTCTAATTTTTGAATGGCCTCGATTTTTCTGGGGTCTATTTTAATTCCATCCTTGGAGATTATGTGCCCTAGCAATTTACCTTCCTCTAATCTGAAAAGGATCTTCTTAGGATTTAAAGAAATCCCAATTTTCCTGCATTTCTCAAAAACTCGTCTGAGATGTCGTAAGTGCTCGTCGTCAGATTGGAAAATCATAGTTATGTCGTCTAGATAGATGAAAATAAATTTACCGTTTTCTTCCACAAAAGCGATGTCCATCACCCTATGGAAACTGGCGTCGGCGTTCATCAACCCAAAAGGCATTTTCACATACATGAAAGTACCCCATGGTGTTTTGAAAGCAGTTTTGTCTTGGTCATCTGGGTGAACGAGGACCTGATTATAACCCGAGAACCCATACAGTAAAGAGATTCGACTAGATCCGACTACCCTTTGTAATATGTGGTCCATTTTTGTCAGTGGGTAATTGTCCTTCAGAGAGACCTTATTTAGAGTTCAGAAATTGATGCAAAGCCTGATTTCTCCAGATTTCTTTCGTGTTGGGACCAAATTTGAAACCCATTTGGAAAATCGTAACGGGACTATGATTTTAGCATCATACATTTTTTTGATTTCTTTTTCTATCAGGGGAAGTAACTTGGAATTCATTCTCCTAAGTTTCTATCTGAAAGGTTTTTGGTCTTCTTTTATTGGAATCCTATATTGTATGATGCTAGTGTCATAATATTTCAAGTCCTCATAACCCAAGGAAAATACATCTAAATATTCCTTGAAAAGATCAATGTATTTGAGTTTCTTCTCAGGGGGTAATGATTTGGAAAGTTTCACCATCCTAGGTTTCTCTTCTGTCCCTATATTAGAATCTTCTACTTCTTGACCACTAGCTTCAATTTTCGGATTTTTAGCTACATCATTAAAATCAAATAAGTCCTCTAAAAGAGCTAAACCCCTAGGTAAAACATTATTTTTCAAATGCAAAACATCATCTTCTATCTCATAATCACCTAACTCTCCTGAACCTATCTTATTTACACTATCATTTCCAAAATCAAGTCTTTTGACATTTTCATCTTCATTTTCTAAGTCTATGTTTGTACACTCGAAATCATTTTTACATTGCAGAAAATCTTCAATTTGATCATCATTACCACATACCTACCAATATATGATGTTGTCTGGAACAATTGGTCTACATTTCACCTCCATTGTGTATGGGCGAGTGGATCGAAAAGGTATCTTGCATGTGGATGCTAATGTAGCTAACCCATCTGCCAAAATATTATGTCCCCTAGGAATCACCTGCAAATCAACTTTAAGGGCATCCAAAACAACATTCCTATAAGCTCTAAGACAGGGGTGTTTTGTTGCATACTCACCTTTAATTTGCTTGATTATTAATTCAGAATCACCTCTCACCATAATTTGTTTGGCACCAACCTTCTTTAGAAGTTTCAGAGCAAGCATCAAGGCTTCATACTCGACAATATTGTTAGTGCATTGAAAATTTAATTTGTAAGAATGGTTTTCCGAATACCTGGATCTGTGATTGTGCAACCAAACTCTTACTCCAACTCCTTCTTTTCTTACAGCTCCATCAAAGTCCATGCTCCAGAAATTCGCTGGCAATTCTTCAATTATCACATTTTTCTTTCTTTCTGCCTCAACGATTTCTTGGCCTTTGTCCGGACCAGATGTATATTCTTCTAGCTGAATGATTTGTTCTCACATATCACCATAGTTGTATAGGATGAAGGAGTCTAGGTCAGAATGTGTAGAGTACAGAGGATAGTCATGTGGTTTGTTTTGGCTACTAACCATGTACTTCATCAGTGTTTCTCTATATAGTCTTCTCTGTTGACCAAAACTGGGATAGTGGCATACGACATATCCAACTGCAAAGTACCTTTCAACTTGGCCCCTCAAGACCAGGACAACAACATACCATAATTTGGGGGAATGTCTGCAACCACAACATCCATGACCATGATTTTCGTGGGGATCTGGACCAGGGTGATACACAGATCTTTGATCAAACTGATACATCTAACTTTACTGGAGTCAAAGGTGTTAGACAACTGAGAGGGGGGGGTGAATCAGTTGTTTCCATGCTTAAACAATTATAGTTCTTTTAAACTCTTTGTAGAGACACTGAATGATGATCACAATAATGTAGGGAAATAAACAATGGCACTTTCAGCATCATTCACAAATATGAGAAAACCTAGAGACAGATATTTCTCGAGGAAACCCATGCAGAGTAAAAACCTCTTTTTCTTCATATGATAAGTAATGGTTGCATTCTTTACAGTATCATACATATGAGCACCAACTCATAATGAGGCTACAATCTCAGTTTTGCAAGCTGCAACTTGCTGAGAGCATCAACCCTCTGTTTTCTCTAGCACCCACTAGAAGGAAGCACCAACTCCCTGTTTTCTCTAGCACCAACTAGAAGGAAGCACCAACTCCCTGTGTTCAAGAACCTACCTAAACCTTTGACGACACCAGTCCTCCCTAGCTCCTCCCAACCACCCTGAAATATAAATATTTGTTACTAAAACTTATTACAGTGATATAATATTCAACAATGGCTTACCAGACTCATCATTGTTCTGCTGCATTTCGTTGCTCTGTCTGCCTCATTGCCTTTCTGCACACATTACTTGCACTGCTTGTTCTTTCACTTTTTATGCTCTGTGCGTCATGTCCATTCACTACACAATTCCTCTTCTGTGCTCTTCAGCTGCTGCACTCTCCTCCTTCTTCACACATTAATCACCTTCACCAACAACATTCACAGCAACCTCCAATAGTAAAAACAACCCTTCTCTTCTTTGTACCGTGTATATATAGCTTCTGTGCATCTTGTGCATACAATATTCTCAATGCCTCTGCATGCTCACTCCATGCCAAATTCCTCCACCTCTTGAGTGCTCTGCGTGATCATCATTGCGACTCTTCAACTTCTCTGGTAGTTCAACCACACAATCAACATCACTCGGTGTTATGCTGAGATTCCTCAGCCTCTCTGGTAGTTTGCGACTCTTCGTCTTCTCTGTGAAAGTCGATCTCATCTTCTCTGTTTCAGTTACAGCCTCAATCCCATCCAACTGTCAATTGCCTCCACGGAATGCCTGATCCACAAGTCCTGTTAACCTTCACGGCGTTCTATACTTAACCATGGTTTTCCCCGACTTGATATCGGGGTTCGGGGTTTCGGACTTTACGCTGTCGTGAGTCACTGTCCTCTCGAATCCCTGATTTTCGATGAGCTCCTTCTCTATGAGCTAGCCCCTACCGGCTATGCAATGGTCCATGTTACTTGCTATCATGTGACCGCCACCATACCTCTTGTCGGGGTTTTGGGGTTTATGATGTCAATGTGCATACGCCCCTTTGACCTGCCACCTATGAAGCTTCTCCCGGTGGCACTCGATCGCTGTCACGCGTCCTTTCAAATGGATGGTCCTGATTATGTTGGGATTTCGAGACTTTCAATGTCCCGGTTCTCGATACTCTGTTGACGTCACACGTGGATTGACACGTGTTAAATACTGCCATGTGTCACTCTGATTCGTGACTTACATGTGCCTGAAGTGTTGAATCTGCCTGACACCTGTCATTACCTAGTTGTGCCATGTGTCCCTAGCTGACGTGGTCTGTTGTTGTGAGTTGGATTGATGGTCTAGATCTTATCTTGATCTGATGGTTCGATATCAGTCGGGATTTCACACATCACGAAATTGGGGTTCTTGAGGTCAAGTGATTTTGTCATTTCAAAGTCTCGATCCCCAATGCCTCTCCATTGGCTGGAATCAATGGTCCAGATCAAATCTTGATCTGACGGCTCAGATTTCATCGCGATTTTTCATATCAGGAAATCGGGATTCCCATTGCATTATTTATTTGACATTTCCAAAATGCGATCCTCGAAACTCCGATCAACGGTTCAGATGTGATCTTGATTTGACGACTCAGATTATGTCAGGATTTTGCATATCGGGAAATAGAGATTCCTATTGCATTGTTTCTTTGACATTTCCAAAACGCGATCCTCGAAACTCAGATGCTCTCTTTACACACTGGCTCTCCTGTCTAGGCTCCTGTCCCATATGACCGTTATCCCCATGACCGCAGCTGATCAAAATTTGGACCAGGGGTCAAAAATTTGATCAATTTTCAAAGTGCGCAGAATGCGACAAAAACGGTGCCATTGCGTTTGTCTCGTCTTCCTTATTCCGGTGGTATATTTACTTTCACAAATGAAGTCCATATGGAGAAGATATCGCGATCTGTTCGTCGAGCCAAACAGGCAAAAAAAAATGATGTTGATTGTACCTGTCCGTACAGTCCGTACGACTCACACGTGGCAGTGACGTGGCATGATGGTACAATGATGTGGCAACTGAGTTGGCATCTGCTGACGTGGTGAGTTGTGATTGGTTGACAACTGGACGAGTTATATGGCGACACGTGGCATCTTTTTAGCAAATGGTAGGGTGCCACGTGGCCCAATCAAGGGCTGCCATGTGGCACCCCAGGTTTGGCTATTTGGTCGTATAAAATTTTATGGAGGTCGCGGGGTTCGACCCCCAGACCTCCCCACCATACAAAAGTTTTAACAAAGTCCACCAACCAATAGACTATACATTAGTTCTTATAATGTATGCGCGCTTGTTTATAGTTAAATTAACATTTTGTTTTGTTTGGTGGCGGGTCGGGCCAGGGCTTAGCCCCGACCCCGGTTCCATGTGAAAAATCATATGACCAAACCTTCTACCAAATTGCGCGCGACGGTGTTTAACAAATTACCCATGGTCATATAACTATTGTATGTGACCATGCCTTTTGGTATATGGCGCGCGTGGGGGTTAATATGCTTACCACACGGTTTTATGTGTATTGCAATATGACCATTGACCATGCGAATGGGCGCGCGCGGGAGTTGGGGTTTGGAACCCACGGTTCCATTGTTTTAAACATGTGACCATATATGCTTTTGCGCGGGGTTCCAATTGTATAGCTCACGCTTACAATTTGTATAACATATGTCCGGGTTTATTGATAAATGGCGCGCAGGTTTTTATAAACCACAGTTATACTATTTTAAATGCGCGTGGATTTAAACTTGGTTTTATTTTGTGGTTTCAAACGGTTACCCGCCACTTGTCATGCCCATGATTAACCAAAGAATGGGGGCCTTTTTATGCACTGGGACGTGGCCATATGGTCCCCCATGCGCCCAACACCTCCGACTTGGCGGGCTTTATTTCTGTTAACCGTTCGACAAATTGGCACGTTTTGTAGAGAGGCGCGCGTGTGCTGGGTTTAGGCACAGAAAATGCCCAGAGGCTAGGTTCACATTCACACTCCGGTGTGAAATGGCGAACAAGAGACAGGAAGCTTGAAGGAGAAAAATGGCAAGAGACATAACTTTTTGAGTTTTTGGCCAAATGAGGTGCCGAAAAAGCCCAGCTAGGGATTTTTGGACGTTCTGAGTCCATTGGGACTGCATTCACAGGCATTTGAAGATTTATTTTGTAGGTTTTTAACCATTGAAGTTTGAGGAAGCTCCAGGAAGCTTGAATCCCTCATTGTTTGAGGCATTGCTCTGATGAGCACATATCTATTTTCTGAGACTAAATAGTCATTTTTGACTAATTATTGTGCTCTGAACACATTGGGATAGGTTTCAGATCCATTGGAGGACTTTTACAGGTGTTTTTTGCACATTGAAGCTCAGAGAAGCTTGGAGGCCACATGTAGAAGAGGTCATTACTGGATGAGACAAGATCCATTTTCAAAGTTCTAATAGTCAATGTTGGGGTTTTTATGTATTCTGAACCCAATGGTAAAGTCTGTAAATCCATTGGAGTTGAGCAGCAGCTTGTAAAAGAACATTTGACAAACTAATCCCAAAGAGCCAAGTCCATTGAAGGAGGCTCAAGGATATGTAGCCCATAGAGGGGTGAACTCCTTTATCATCTTGGTATTGTTGTGAGTTTGCCGTGTTATTTTCTGCACTTTATATTGCTGTGTATTGGTTTATAGCACATATTTAATCTTTTAAAAGAATATTTCCTCACACATGAACATTGACAAGAAGAAGCAAGAACTTAACACATAAACCATCTTGCATATTGGAACACATGAAGCAAGGTCCTGTAAGGTAATTTATTGAAGTAGGGGGTGCTTGCATAGCATAACAAGTCAGCCTTCTATTTTCAGATCATATGGTATCAGAGCATAGTTTATTTTGCTCATGTATTTGCCAATGATAGCTTGAGATTTAGTTGTTGGTATTTGTGCAAGTTTTGTGTTGAAGTTGATATTTATCAAGTATGGAGGAAGATTCAAACATTGATAGTTCTCCTACATCTTCCAAATCTAAGTTCTTTGACGAAGAGATGTTTAAGGCATTGTTAACCATGAAAGATATGGTACAAGAGTTGTGGAAAGATAGAGAAGAGAGCATGGTCCTTCAAGAGCAGTTGATGGCCATGAAGGAGGAGAAAGACCTACTTCTTGAAAAGTTGCATGAGATGGAGAATCAACTCCATGAAGCAAAAGAAACCCTTACCAAGTACATGCATGAACATGAGGTATGTAATGTTAGTTTGTCATTCCTCTCAAGAAGAATGCTTTGGTGTTTTTGCAAATCACACAAAAGAAATAGGGTCCAAGTTATTGTTAAAAATGGGCTATGAAGGTAAAGGGTTAGGAAAGCATGCACAAGGCATTGTTGAGCCTATTATTGTGGAAGAGACACCTAAGTATTGTGGTCTTGGTTATGAACGAATTGATGAAGCAAATTCCAAAGTTGAGGAAACAAATGAAAAGGTTCCAAGAACAAATTTTGTTTCAAGTTCACCTCCTCAAGAAGGCTTTAAAGGTGAAAGTTCAAGAACTTTTGTTGAAAGTTCAAACTCTTCAGCATGCGAAACTTGTGTTCAAGATGAATGCAAATGTGTGAAAAAAAAAGTTTGTGACAGCCATGAGGACAAGAGCAGATTTGTTAGTCTTCAAAAGAGAGCTTGTAACTCTTCCGATTCACCTCCTCAAAGGGGCGATAAAGGTGAATGTTCAAGGTATAAATCTGCCTATAACTCAGTTGCTTTTGATTATGTTAAACATGATAAATCTGCATGTAAAAACAGAAGAAAAATTCCATGTACATATTGTGGTTTATATAACCATCATGTTTCAAAATGTTGGAAAAGAATGTCCACTTTTAGGAAACTTTCCAAGCAAAGGAAACATGAAAAGAACATGCAAAAGATTTGCACTCATTGTTAGAAGAGGGGTCATCTCATTGACCAATGTTGGACATTGCATCCAACCTCTCATCCACAACACAAGAAGTAGTTGGATAAAAAGATTGACGAGAATGGAAGAGGAGATTCCATCATTGATGTGAGTCAAGATGATTCACAAGAAGACGACTTTCAGCAGAAGAAATCACCATTGAGTTGGCTTGGTAAGAAATGGTTGGATTTCTTGAGTAAGTAAGGCTTGCATTCTTTCTGTTGTAGATGCACATTTCAGCCTGATCTTTTCATTTTGTTGAAGTTTGACAAGTTGCAGCAGTTATCATAAATTGCAAGATGCAAGTTTTCATGTGTAGGCAATTATTTTTGAATGCATACTTGTGTTATACCACCTCGTCAAGAACATGTAAAAGAGGGGTATGTTGTTCATTTTGCTACATCCATATACATTTTTCATATTCAACTCTTTATTACCCACATGTTTTGGGTTTGAGTACCTATGTTTCTACAGGAAGGAGAGTTGAAGATCTATGCACATGCATTTGGTTTTGTGAGTGCATAAACAATGAACTTGATGATTGTCATCATGGATGAGTCATGATTGTAACATGATTGTTTATCATGTTTTTAGACTTGTCATTTTGGAAGGTTGACATGTTTCACTTGAGTCTCAACTTGTGTCGATATTGCTTGTCGACTATGTTGTGACGTTCATGGTTTTCGACTTGTGTTTAGTCGATTGTGTTGGATGACTTGTAAGTCAATTTTGAACACCTTGAGATAGGGGAAAACACCATGTGCTTTGATGAAGCTCAAGATGCGACAATTTGCTTGAAGAGCAAAAAGACTTTGCTGTCATCATTTTCAGTCTTGTGTCAATTGTTTTCAAGATTGATGGTTTTCTTGGCTTGTGACAAGATGTCGCAGGAAAGTTTTGCAGCCATTGGAGAGCGGATTGTTGACGTCAAAGAGTTCACAAGAGGGACTTGATTATCAGTGGGAAGGTTGGCAGTCTTCCAAGCACGGAGAAAACAATGGGTCAGCAGCAGCTAGAGAGCAGTGGTTAAGGGACATAGCTAGTTGCAGTGCATGGCATGTCAAAGTACCCAGGTATTTGTCGAAAAGTCTTTTCAAGTAGAATCAGTTGATAGAAATTGAAAGGAGAAGAGTATTGAAGCTCAGGTAGATAATCATAAGCTTTTGTGGGTCCAAAAGCCTTTGAGTGGGAAGGTGTTATCAAAATTTGGACTAGGGGTAAAAAATTTGCTCAATTTTCAAAGTGCTCGGAATGCGACGAAAACAGTTCCATTGCATCCGTCTCGTCTTCCGGATTCTAGTGGTATATTTACTTTCGCAAACGGAGTCCGTATGGAGAAGATATCGCGATCTGTTCACCGAGCCAAACAGGGAAAAACAAATGATGCTGACTGTACCTATCCGTACAGTTCGTACGACTCACACGTGGCAATGATGTGGCATGATGGTACAATGACATGGCAGTTGAGTTGGCATCTGCTGACGTGGCGAGTTGTGATTGGTTGGCAAATGGATGAGTTATATGGCGACATGTGGCATCTTTTTAGAGAATGGTAGGGTGCCACGTGGCCCAATCAAGGGCTGCCACGTGGCACCCTGGGTTTGGCTATTTGGTCGTATAAAATTTTATGGAGGCTGCGGGGTTCGATCCCCGAACCTCCCCACCATACAAACGTTTTAACAAAGTCCGCCAACCAATAGACTATACATTAGTTCTTATAATGTATGCGCGTTTCTTTATAGTTAAATTAACATTTTGTTTTGTTTGGTGGGGGGTCGGGCCAGGGTTAGCCCCGACCCCAGTTCCATGTGAAAAATCATATGACCAAACCTTGTATCAAATTGCATGCGGTGGTGTTTAATGAATCACCCACGGTCATATAACTATTGTATGTGACCATGCCTTTTGGTATATGGCGCGCGCGGGGGTTAATATGCTTACCACACGGTTTTATGTGTATTGCAATATGACCATTCACCATGTGAATGGGCATGCGCGGGAGTTGGGGTTTGGAACCCATGGTTCCATTGTTTTAAACATGTGACCATATATGATTTTGCACGGGGTTCCATTGTTTTAAACATGTGACCATATATGATTTTGCACGGGGTTCCAATTGTATAGCTCACGGTTACAATTTGTATAACATATGTCCGGGTTTATTGATAAATGGCGCGCGGGTTTTTATAAACCACAGTTATACTAATTTAAATGCGCGTGGATTTAAACTTGGTTTTATTTTGTGGTTTCAAACAGTTACCTGCCACTTGTCACGCCCATGATTAACCAAAGAATGGGGGCCTTTTTATGCATTGGGACGTGGCCATATGGTCCCCCATGCGCCCAACACCTCCAACTTGGGGGGCTTTATTTCCGTTAACCGTTCGAAAAATTGGCACGTTTTGTGGAGAGGCGTGCGTGTGCTAGGTTTAGGCATGGAAAACGCCCAGAGGCTAGGTTCACATTCACACTCAGGTGCGAAATGGCGAACAGGAGACAGGAAGCTTGAAGGAGAAAAATGGCAAGAGGCATAACTCTTTGAGTTTTTGGCCAAATGAGGTGCCGAAAAAGCCCAGCTAGGGGTTTTTGGACGTTCTAAGTCCATTGGAACTGCTTTCACAAGCATTTGAAGACTTCTTTTGCAGGTTTTTAACCATTGAAGTTTGAGGAAGCTCCAGGAAGATTGAAGCCCTCATTGTTTGAGGCATTGCTCTGATGAGCACATATCTATTTTCTAAGACTGAATAGTCATTTTTGACTAATTATTGTTCTTTGAACACATTGGGATAGGTTTCAGATCCATTGGAGGACTTTTACAGCTGTTTTTGCCACATTGAAGCTCAGAGAAGCTTGGAGGCCACATGTAGAAGAGGTCATTACTGGATGAGACAAGATCCATTTTTCAGAGTTCTAATAGTCAATGTTGGGGTTTTTATGTATTCTGAACCCAATGGTAAAGTCTGTAAATCCATTGGAGTTGAGCAACATCTTGTAAAATAACATTTGACAAACTAATCCCAAAGAGCCAAGTCCATTGAAGGAGGCTCAAGGAGATGTAGCCCATAGAGGGGTGAACTCCTTTATCATCTTGGTATTGTTGGGAGTTTGCCGTGTTATTTGCTGCACTTTATATTGTTGTGTATTGGTTTATAGCACATATTTAATCTTTTAAAAGAATATTTCCTCACACATGAACATTGACAAGAAGAAGCAAGAACTTAACACATAAACCATCTTGCATATTGGAACACATGAATCAAGGTCCTGGAAGGTAATTTATTGAAGTAGGGGGTTCTTGCATAGCATAACAAGTCAGCCTTCTATTTTCAGATCAGCAGCCAAACCTCCTTGCAATTTTAAAGACCATGTAGGTTCTCATCGATCCAACGGTGGTCGGACCCTGTGCTCGGATCTGACGGCTGAGACCTGTCCTTCTCTATAGCGCGCTCTTCTTGTCTATATTCAGATCCGACGACCATCGTTCTATCGAGATTTCACCTTGGCTTTTCCCGATGGTAAACCTCATGCAGCTCCTGTCGGATCTGACGACTGACAAGTTTTCTAAATGAGATCCAATGGCTGTGGATCTCTGTCTCCCTTCTCTTGTCTATATTCAGATCTGACGACCCTCGTTCTGTCAAGATTTCACCTTGGCTTTTCCCGATGGTAAACCTCGTGCAGCTCCTGTCCGATCTGATGGCTGACAGGTTTTCTGAATGAGATCCAACGGCTGTGGATCTCTGTCTCCCTTCTCTTCTGCGAACTCCTCTATCTTGAGATTTGTTGCACGTGTGCTCCTCAACGTTGTTCCTCCTGAGATTTCACGTCCGAATCCCCAAGGGATTTTATCTTTCTTATCCTGCCATCTCCACTGTTGTAGTTGCCATCAATGACAAGCATACACTACTTGGTAAACATTTGCCAACAATCTCCCCCTTTGGCATTGATGGCAACTACTGCACCCGAATTCTTTTCTCCCCCTTTGACATCAATGTCAAAGAAGAGAAAAGATCCCCCTGAGCTATTGCAGTAAATGTAGGAGGCATTAGATAATCAAACAATACAAATCTCCCCCTAACAAGATGGAATCTTTTAGATGTGAAATGAAATGACACCCAGCTTCTGCCTAAGATATTCAAACAGTGTCTTGGCTAGGGGCTTAGTAAAGATGTCTACAATTTGTTTTGTGGTGGGAATGTAATGGACCTGAACAGTTTGATTGGTGACCTGCTCTCTCAGAAAATGATATTTTATGGGGATATGCTTGGTCTTGGAGTGGAATAGAGGATTTTTAGACACACTGATAGCACTAGTGTTATCACAATAAATAGGGATCGGTGCAGTGTATTTTACCTCTAAGTCTGCAAGTGTTTGAATCATCCATAATACCTATGTGCAACAGGTAGCAACAACAATGTACTCTTCCTAAGTGGTTGATAAAGAAATGGAACCTTGCTTTTTACTGAGCCAGGCTACTAAGGAGTTACCCAAGAAGAATGCTCCTCCACTGGTGCTTTTTCTCTCATCAACACAATTTTCCCAATCTGCATCTGAATAAGCAGTCAACTGAGGACTTTGATTTGTGGGATACCAAAGACCATAAGTCATTGTTTCTTTTAAGTACCTAAATATCCTTTTGATAGATTGAAAATGACTCTATTTATATGCAACCTGATATCTTCCTACCATTCCTACAACATGCATTATGTTTGGGCGACATGCTATGATGTACAACAGGCTTCCTATCATTGAATGATATGAGCTTTGATCAACATCAGGTGAATTGTCATCCTTGCTTAATTTACATCCAGTTACCATAGTTGTACCCACAGGTTTAGAATCTTCCATTTGAAACGTTTTCAACATTTCTCTTAAATATTTTCCTTGAGAAATGAAGATCCCATCGAGCCTCTGAGTAATTTGCAGACCAAGGAAAAATGATAGTTCTCCTATCATAGAAGCAAACCATTGTACCAGTGAATCATTATTACATCCAAAGATGATGTCATCTACATAGACCAGTACGATGAGCAAATCATTATCCTCTGTCTTAATATACAGATTGTTGTCAGTTGTTCCTCTCTTGAATCCTTTGTCTT
>JZKD02S1707505.1:833224-844324 GCA_000966675.3 Picea glauca
ATTCAATAAGTCAAACTTATTGTTGCAGTGTTGCCTACTTATTGACTGTTGATTATTTATTGCCCTCCTTAGTTGTATGTGTCCAGACTTAATTTGGCAATTTGCAGTCTGTGAAGGATTATTATCCGACTATATCATTCTTTGTTGTGGGAAGTATTTATTCCTTTGAAATCTTAATTGCTCATTTCTAAGTCTTAAGGAACAATTTTCAGCTTTGTGACCGAAGTTAGAACAATAGAAACAATAGCCATAGAAGAATTCTTTGTACCTAGAAAATGGTTGTCTTCTTTGAACAAATTGATTTCTTTCTTGCTAATGACATCTTTTAGTAGAAGGAACATTGTTTCTTCGTCCTACATATTCAGTCCTGACACCATTTTCTTTACTCATCCTAGGTTGTTGATTGTCTTCCTTTATTTCTACAGGTTTGTTATTGTCATTGTTTGTACTTTTGACAAACTTGATGGGTTCTTCATTTCCTGTCTTCTGACTGCTTGATCCCTCTTCATAACCCAAACCAGTGTTTATCTTTGGATTCCTTTGCTGATTCAGAATGGTGGTTAACCCTTCTCAGGCTTTGATACTTGACAGATTCTGATTATACAAGGCTTGAAACTTCTCCATTTCTTTCCTTCGTTTTCACTACTTCTTGTTCTAATGATTCACATCTTGCCTTATTTTCGAATAGTTGTTGTTTCAGAGTCTCTTCAATTTTCTTTGCCTCTTCCAATTCTACCTTTAGTAGGACAAGTTCTTCACCAGGTTCTTTACTGTCTTTCTCGAACTGTTTCAACAATTGTCTTTGCTTTCTGTTCTTGATTCTTAGTCTGTCAATCTCTTCCAATGCACTGATCAATTCTCCTTCCATGTCAACCACAACTTCTTCTTCATTAACGCCACTCCCTGTGCTATGATTGTCATAGTCCTATTTGGCCACAAGTGTGAAGTCATTTAGTTTATCTTCTATATATGAATCATTATCCTCATCATCTGAAGGATCATCGTCATTGTTTGCACAAAGACCTTTCTTCGTAAAGTTATTCTCTTTAAATAATTTTTTTTGTTTGTATTTCTCCTCATCATCACAAGTCTGATCCTTTCCTTTGTGGGGACATTTGTTTGCAAAATTACCTATCCTACCACAGTTAAAACATTTGAAGGGCAGTTTACCTTTGTATTTGCCTGATCCCTTCTTCAGTCTCTTCACAAATTTTGCTTCTGCAATCCCACTCAAGATAGAATTCATAGCCTTAGCGTTGAAGCTAAATTCTAGTTTGTCATCCTTATTAGCTAGCACAACTGGCTTTACATAACCAGTTTCTACCACATCCCAGACATTTGCACCTAAGGCCATTATGTAGGTTCTCATTCTAACTTTCCAGAAGGCAAATTTTGTTCCATTGAACAGAGGGCCCTTATTGGTTGAATTTCCTTCATGGCTTGACATGTTTAAGCTCTAGGATCTACCTTTAGATAAAAGGGGCCGACTCTGATACCAATTGTTAGACAACTAAGAGGGGGGGGTGAATCAGTTGTTTCCATGATTAAACAATTATAGTTCTTTTAAACTCTTTGTAGAGACACTGAATGATGATCAAAATAATGTAGGGAAATAAACAATGGCACTTTCAGCATCATTCACATATATGAGAAAACACAGAGACAGATATTTCCCGAGGAAACCCATGCAGAGTAAAAACCTCTTTTTCTTTATATGATAAGTAATGGTTACATTCTTTACAGTATCATACATATGAGCACCAACTCATAATGAGGCTACAACCTCAGTTTTGCAAGCTGCAACTTGCTGAGAGCACCAACCCTCTGTTTTCTATAGCACCCACTAGAAGGAAGAACCAACTCCCTATTTTCTCTAGCACCAACTAGAAGGAAGCACCAACTCCCTATGTTCAAGAACCTACCTAAACCTTTGAGGACACCAGTCCTCCCTAGCTCCTCCCAACCACCCTGAAATATAAATATTTGTTACTGAAACTTATTACAGTGATATGATGTTCAACAATGTCTTACCAGACTCATCATTGTTCTACTGCATTTCGTTGCTCTGTCTGCCTCATTGCCTTTCTGCACACATTACTTGCACTGCCTATTCCTCCGCTTTTTATGCTCTGTGCGTCATTTCCATTCACTGCATAGTTCCTCTTCTGTGCTCTTCAACTGCTGCACTCTCCTCCTTCTTCACACATGAATCACCTTCACCAACAACATTCACAGCAACCTCCAATAGTAACAACAACCCTTCTCTTCTTTGTACCGTGTATATATAGCTTCTGTGCATCTTGTGCATGCAATATTCTCAATGCCTCTACATGCTCACTCCACGCCAAATTCCTCCACCTCTCGAGTGCTCTGCGTGATCATCATCGTGACTCTTTAGCTTCTCTGGCAGTTCAACCACGCAATCATCATCACTGGGTGTTATGCTGAGATTCCTCAGCCTCTCTGGCAGTTTGAGACTCTTCGTCTTCTCTGTGAAAGTCGATCTCGTCTTCTCTATTTCAGTTACAGCCTCAATCCCATCCAACTGTCAATCACCTCCATGAAATACCTGATCCACAGGTCCTGTTAACCTTCACGACATTCTATACATAACCGTGGTTTTCCCCGACTGGATATCGGGGTTCGGGGTTTCAGACTTTACGCTGTCGAGAGTCACTATCCTCTCGAATCCCCGATTTTCGATGAGCTCCTTCTCTATGAGCTAGCCCCTACCGACTGTGCAATGGTCCATGTGACCTGCTATCACGTGACCACCACCATACCTCTTTTCGGGGTTTCGGGGTTTATGATGTCAATGTGCATACGCCCCTTTGACTTGCCACCTGTCGAGCTTCTCCCGATGGCGCCCGATCGTTGCCACACATCCTTTCAAATGGACGGTCCCGTTTATGTCGGGATTTCGATACTTTCAATGTCTCGGTTCTCGATACTCTGCTGACATCATACGTGGATTGAAACGTGTTAAATACTGCCACGTGTCACTCTGATTCATGACTTACATGTGCCTGAAGTGTTGAATATGCCTGACACTTGTCATTACTTGGTTGTGCCACATGTCCCTAGCTGACGTGGTCTGCTGTTGTGAGTTGGATCAATGGTCTAGATCATATCTTGATCTGACGGTTCGGGATCAGTCGGGATTTCACACATCGCGAAATTGGGGTTCTTGAGGTCAAGTGATTTTGTCATTTCAAAGTCTCGATCCCAGATGCCTCTCCATTGGCTGGAATCAATGGTCTAGATCAAAGCTTGATCTGACAGCTCAGATTTCATCACGATTTTTCATATCGGGAAATCAAGATTCCCGTTGCATTGTTTCTTTGACATTTCCAAAATGCGATCCTTGAAACTCTAATCAATGGTTCAGATGTGATCTTGATTTGACGACTCAGATTACGCCGGGATTTCGCATATTGGGAAATTGGGATTCCTATTGCATTGTTTCTTTGACATTTCCAAAACGCGATCCTCAAAACTCCGACGCGCTCTTTACACACTAGCTCTCCTAGCTAGGCTCTTGGCCCATATTACCGTTATCCCCATGACCGTAGCCAAACCTCCTTGCACTTTTAAAGACCATGTAGGTTCTCCTCGATCCAATGGTGGTCGGACCTTGTGCTCAGATCTGACAGCTGAGACCTGTCCTTCTCTATAGCGCACTCTTCTTATCTATATTTAGATCTGATGGCCCTCATTCTGTCAGGATTTCACCTTGGCTTTTCCCGATGGTAAGCCTCGTGCAACTCCTGTCCGATATGATGGCTGATAGGTTTTCTGAATGAGATCCAATGGCTTTGGATCTCTGTCTCCCATCTCATTTCTATATTCAGATCTGACAGCCCTCGTTCTATCGAGATTTCACCTTGGCTTTTCTCGATGGTAAACCTCGTGCAGCTCTTGTCCGATCTGACGGCTGATGGGTTTTCTGAATGAGATCCAACGGCTGTGGATCTCTGTCTCCCTTCTCTTCTGCGAACTCCTGTATCTTGAGCTTTTTTGCGTGCGTGCTCCTCGACGCTGTTCCTCCTGAGATTTCATGTCCGAATCCCCAAGGTATTTTATCCTTCTTATCCTGCCATCTCCACTGTTGTACTTGCCATCAATGACAAGTATACGCTACTTGGTAAATTTTTTCCAACAAAAGGAGTGTAAGTCCTTGTAAGGTCTGGTAACTTCAAGTCCCAGTTTTTCCATCACTTCTTTACGCATCAGATTATGGAAAGCACCTGAATATAGCATAGCATTATGAAAATCAGGTTGTGTATATTAAGGCTGGTGTAAAAAGGAGCGACAACACAATTGTCAGTCTGATCATCCACTTCAAGTCTGAATAGGAGTTCAGGTTGATCATCTGTAAGGTTCACAGTATCTAAATGATTTTTTGTTCCAACAGTTAAGGCCTTCGTACCTATATCAGGTTCAATGGTCAGCGCTTTAATCACTTGTGAACGGTAAGAATATTTTCTCAACAACTCGGAAAGGGGAATGGGAATTTTTACTTTGGCTAATTCCCCTTCGAGGCTGAAAGGTGTAGGTGCTCTGCTTTGGCTCAGCAATTCTGATTTGTCCACCACGATCTTCTGGCCAGAAGTATTTGGTGGGTTAATTGATGAAACCTCAGACTGCGATGATCTTTCCAGAATGGTAAGGTTTCTTTTTGCTGGAACTTCAGCATTACCCTTCTCAAGGCTCTTCTCGGCAGAAGGCTCAGGGGATTTTTGGGTTTCGACTATCTTCTTTGTTTCAATCACCTTTTTTGGAGAAATTCCATCTATATTTTTGCTTCGCAGATTGTACTGCCGGTGTACCTCCAAAATAGCATTTTCAAATGCCTGTTGTTCGGCGTCTTCAGCTTCTTCACTTACCTTTGTTTGATTGAGAAGAAAAAGTTCTCTCTCTTCCTGGGTAAGGAAAATAGCTTCGTTATCGTGAATGCCCATGAGGTTTATGTGAGTATCCTCCAGTTCTTCAATTACTTCCTCTCCTTCATCAGCATAATTTTCTTGTAGGGGAGGTTTGATCTATTAATTAGGACCTCTTTGTTCCATTTGATCCCTAGGATCTCTTTGCCTGATTTGAGGAGGGTTTCTTCTGAAGTTAGGATTTTAAATTTGAGGATCTAGTGGGTTTTCTCTAGGAGGATTTATTTCGGATACAGTAAGTCTCTCCATCATTCTTTCCATTTCTCTGGCCAAGGAATCCAATTTGGAATCGAAGGTTGATGTGGAAGGTTCCTCTTTGATTGTGACTCTCCTCTCTATCCTTTGTCGTGCCCGTTTTGCCAACAAGTTGGCCTCCACACTTATTTCACTTTTCTGCATATCCTCCAGGGTGGTGGCGTTTCTTTCCCTTAATTGATACAACATATCCGTTTCAAAACCATCAGGGAATTTTATCAATGCCAAACCTTGTGGAGGTTTAATATCAGTTGGAATTGCATTGTACAGGTTATTGAAATGGGTGCAGTAATATTGCACTGTCTCACCTTGATTTCTTCTGATGTTTTCGTATTCTGACAATATTTAGAGAGGGTTTTTCTTTACCTCCCATCTGTCTAGAAAACTTCTTTGGAATGCGGTAAGTTCAAGCACTGAGACAGAACGTAAACCTTTATACCATTTCTTAACATCACCCGTCAAACTCTGGGCAAACAATCTCATTTGAATGCTAGCCTCGTCTACTTCCTGCAGATCAAAATAATCATTCATTTTATCAACGTGTTATTGTTCCCTCAAGGGTCCTGTTCCATTGAATTGTGGAAGTCTCATTTGATAGTACTGGGGAATAGCATGAAGGGGTGCGGCCAACACCAAGGGAGCATATATGGCTGCCATGATAGGCAGAGGGGGCGGGATAGTAACCTGGATGATAGATGGAGTGGTGACAGAAGACAAGGATGAGGAGGGGCTAGCTGGCACATAGTGAGTGGTTTGAGGTTTAGTAGTGGGAGATAGAACTTCAGGAGTCCGGGGTTGCAATACGGTTGGGTCCAGAATGATTTCAGTTACAAAGCTATCAGATTTCATTCTAAATAGGCTTTGTTCGAAAAGGACATTAAAGTCAAGATCCTAAAGGGCAACAATCTCCTATGGAAGGGAAGGGGACTTATGAAGGGGATTATGACTTACTGAACCTTCAGTAATGGTCTTTTTCCTGAGTAACTATTCTGGATTATCTATTGCTATCGTAGGTTCTGGGTCTGGGTGAGATCGAGTATAAGCTCTTTTGGGAGCCATATTTCTTTTTTATTTATATATATATTATTTTTAGTTTTACGAGTCTGAAAATAATATGTGCAAGTTTTCAACAACCTCTAAGCATTACTTCTTTCTCAGATTTCCAATATTTCAGAAGTAAACTTTTCTTCTAGGGAAAAGAAGATGTGAGGTTAAAAATTTGTTCAGTTCTATTTCCCAAGTGCAGTCGCCACTATGTTAATGCCCTGTAAATTTCCTAGAGGTTGTTGGGAAAGAAGAAATCTACGGGAGGTAAATTTATCCAACCACTTTGAAGCTGGGATCTATCCCTACCAACTTCAGAGAGGGATGTCTCTATATGATTTAGATATGTTTCAAATTAAAATATTAGGCTAGGTAAATAAAATATGTTGGTTTTGTTGTTGTAGTGTTTTTCGGGTTGGCTGAGATAGTTTACACATCCATTGGGCTATGGGGTTTGTACCATGAAAATAAAAATCTAAACCAGAAAACAAAGGAACCTTTCACAGGGTGAGATAATGTAATCGCTGGATTCTTTTAGCAGCGTAAATAAGGAAATAGTAGAAAAGGTGAGAATGTCAATTACAACAAAGAAGCAGTTAAGAATATCTTTATCATAAAATCAGAAGATGAAACACTAAAATATTTCAAGGTGAGAAACAGGGTATACAAAGATAAATCCTACAACACTCATTACTTTCAAAGATTAGATTTAGCAAACAGTGTGATAACTAAGTGAGAATAACATTAAACTTAGAAAGAAAAACATCATCAGTGAATACATGCAAGAATCCTGTAAAAATGCCTCTTTGTATTAATGGAAGATCTCTTGAAAAATATTACAGTCTAATAGCTCACAGGGCGTAAAGATCAATCCTCAATACTTCGAAAAGTGAAGTATTTATAACCCAAAATTACAAACGATCCTGTCATTAAAGATCAGGACGTGGTAAATCTATTTTTAGCCTAACTAACCTAACAAATTACAAGAATCTAGGAAACTATTTGATGATGTGTCACAACTGCATGTTATTTTCTGGGTGAACCATTGGTGAGGCCTCTGCACGACCTCGTCTGACTGGACAACTAACTGGGCTGGGAGAGCTCATAGATTACTCGATTAGGTCACAAATCTCTTCCCATTGAAGATGACTGGGAATGCTGACTTTGAGTAACCTTCGGTAGACTTCATTCATTTTTGTGTACTTGGAAAAAGTAGGCTTGGTGATGAAGATGTATCGAATCTCATGTTGTATGTTGATGTCCAACTGAAGTGCATCTAGGAATGCCTTTCCAGTGATGCTTCTTTGAATTCTTGAAAACTCCGAACTATCCTTAGCCCCATTGGCTAATCTCTTTTTGTAGTCTGGGAGTGTCATCATTTTGTTATTTATCACCTTCAAACCAGGAAGACCTTTCTTTTGTAGAGCCTCAATCTTGCTGAAAAACTTTTTTACCCCTAGGTCCATGGCCTAAACCTTTTCTTCTAGCTATATCATCAATCCTCTCTTGGTCAAGACTCTTTTGAACTCAAGGATGGTCTCTATTCTATCCTCAATTCTCAGCTCTTCTAGCTCCTCTCTAGTTTTAGAATTTAAGAATTTGATGATTTCATTAGCCTGTGTGGGCATCTCTCCCAGTTCTGATCTGATCTTCTTGATGGCTTGTTTACTTCGGCCAATGTTTTACCTACCACTATTTTCTTCCGAAGTTGTTGTAACTCTTGTTTGAGTTGGTCCGACACCTATTTTTCCTTGGAGAAACTGGTTTGATAAGAATATTTAAGTTTCTGAAGGTTCTCAATCTCTATTTTTAGCCTGCTAATATATGTCTTCTGTAGGTTCATCTCTTCCATAGATTTGGCCAATTCAACCATCTTTTCCAGATACGTAAGTGGATTCACCGATGGGACTTCTGCTAGTGATGTTGTGCACACTCTTGAGAGTGGGACTGCACTCAATGGAATGACTTCCATCGGTTTCAACTGTTCTTTCTCTTTTACTAGCTTCTCCATCTCAACTTCCATTTACTTTAGTTATGCATTCTACTCCATGATTAACTTAATCATCTCATCTTTTTCTCCTTCTGTCTCTGCTATTTCCTTTGCCTGTGAGTCTATTGTTGGTGGCAGCTTCAATTGTTTTCTCAAAGACACTATGTATTTATTTTTCTTCTTGGTCATCTCCTTGACTGCTTTCACATTCGAGGGATCGTACCCGATCTTGAGGACCAGTTCCTCCAATGTCTTGATCCTGTTGTCCTTGGCAAAGGATGATATCTTCTCCAACTTCATCTACGTCTAGACATTGTTCAGAGACACTTGTAACCTGGAGGCAGTAGTGGAAGCATGTACCAATGTGGAGAAAACCATTTCTCCAGTTTGCCTGTGCAGATCCATTTGATCGGCAGGATGCACGTCTTTGGTCTGTAATTTAAAGGTTTCCCTTTTATAGTCAGTGATTACCTTTGGGTCTGGCACCTGTGATTGGAGAAATTCCATGTGCATTCTGCCCTTCTTCGCGTCGAACGTCGATAGCAACCTGTGTTGTGCAGTCGACGTCTGCTTCCAGAATTGGGCATATGTGTTGTTGGTTAGAGTTTGATTCTTTTTCTTGATCAAGTCATATTTCTCAAAGATTCTCAACTTTGGTCCTGTCTTGCCTGGTTTTTTGATTGGTGGAGTATCTATAGTCTTATTTGGTAACACAGTGGTTATAATCTTCTTTTTTCTTGTGTTGAGGAGCGACCGATCAACCCCTTTCACTATAGTGGATGGAATTTCCTTTTCTCTAGCCGGGTCAGGAGCTGGACTGGTTTTTGGCCTCTTGGTATGTAGTCGAAATTCTTCTAATGACACTTCAGTGAGAAGAGGTGATAGATCCTGCCTAGGCCTTTTTTCCTTCGGAGCCTGTGGTGTAGTTGTCTCTGATATAGTGACCAGGGGGTCTTGTTGTTCTGTTTCAACCAAAGTCTTTGGTTCCCATCCTGTCTGGTTTGAAAATTTCTCTACCTCATGCCTCGATTCATGGACATATGGGATATTCTTGTTTTTTACCCTCATCTCTATAATTATCCTACATGGATCGTAGTGCCATGTGAAACTCATGAAGAATTTCATTTCCTTCAGCTACTTCCTTCCCAGTACCTTGATTGTTGCAGATGAAAGACCCAATCTACCCTTTGATTCTGAGCTATTGCTTTTTCTTTAAATACACAAAGTGAATATCATCCGAGTTTATCATCAGCCTTATGTATTCCAAAGAAAAAACTCTGACAGGTAAGTATTTGGGCAGTTTATATGGGGCCAAATCGCACCCATAGACTTTGATCTCAGTGTGATTTTGGTATAGGTACCAATCACCAGTCTTTGTATGATCTGAGAGATGTAGGATCCTATGAACTTCATCATTAATCCTGGGTTTGGTTATGCCACTGAGCATACTCACCACTGGGTGGTAGAATTGATCGATGAACTGCTTGAAACTGAATTCCATGGAGTTATGCCTGAGTAGGGAATTCCATGTGGTTACTGCCTGAGGTCTGCCATCTTCGTCCATCTTCTGCATAGAAAAAGAAAATTTGTCCACTTGGAAGAAAACGAATAGGTATGCCAGTATTGAAGAATACTGAAACATGCCTTCTATGGTGAAATCGACAAATTTCTCATGAATGTTGTTTGCCAGGAATGTGCTGAAGTCAAACTATGTAGTGGGCTTCTCATCAATAGAGAAAATAGAAAAAAATCCCAGGATGGGTTCATCCACCCACTGATCTGAATAATAACCTAACAAGGCACATAGGGACGTGATAACCTAGTTTCCTTTCGTTGAGAACATGGAGGAAGGATAAGGGGGATTTGTAGCGGGGAGCTAAGCGGACTGTGGAAGAAAAAGATCGAATATTTGAGCTATTTGAGGAAAAGTCATCTTCTGGTATAACTCTGTAAGGATTTCAAGGTTAAAAGTTGATGCGGAGTCGGCTCGGGATATTTGCATCATTTAGTCGATGGTTTCTGGCGTGATGAGGAAAAGAACTTCCCTGGAGGAGGATACGATGTATCTTTGCTCAGGAATATAGTGGGCTTGGCACTTGAGGGCGAACTCTAGGAAATGGTGAATCTGGGGGAAGAGATACAGGGGTAGGTTGGACTCCCAAAGTCTAATTTCATCACTTTGGTCCAGGAAAAATTCTTTAAGCCATGATTGAAGGTATGCGAAGTCAAAATTGCACTTAGTGTCGATGATTAAGTAGTCTTTTTCGGCTAGTGGAATCCTGTCGGGATCGACAGGAGGCAGGAGAAACGGATTCTCCTCTCCTTTTGTTCATTTTTATTTTGGCACCATTACTGTAACAATACCTACAAATAAAGCAATGTTAGCAGGGACGAATGTAGATGGGGGCGACTGACTGTAATGGAGAAGAAAACGGGGCAAATTCTTTGGTGCGATGAGTGGGTAAATGGTGAAGGAATGAAGAGTGAGGGTAATTTTGAGTAAACGGGTATCCGTTGGGTGTGGGGGATAGGTCAACTGGTTAACGGATAAGTTATCCAGTAATAAATGGAGAATGGGTCATTTAGAATGTGAGATGGCAGGTGGCAACGACTGAGGGAAACGGATGGGTGATGTGGCGATTATCGATTGGGAGAGAAAATCATGGTGAGGGGACTTGCCACGAATGAATGAGGGAGAAGGACTGATAGATTTATGGGATGTGACTCTTTTGGAAAAGTGGATGATGATGTCGCAAGGTGATGAGGTATGTTAGACAGTAGGAGGTGGTGGGACTCAAGACCAATAGATTTATGCCACGTATTGATAGGGGGCCCGCCAGAGTAAGATTCCATTCCAGACCCCCCTCC
>JZKD02S1707505.1:855589-869075 GCA_000966675.3 Picea glauca
GTTTATGGTTGCATCTCTGATACATTTCTGTTATATTATTGAATATCTGCAATATCTTTGTGCATTTCTTTATTATATCTCCGCTCTCATTTCGTGCCGAAAATAATCCAGATCACCCTTGTACCCTGATTTCGTGAAACATGAAATGCCCAAATAAGCGTAGTCATCGATCCAAGAGAGATCTGAGCCATAGATCTCAGGTCAGCGGGATTTCAACATTTCAGCAACTAGGGATTCTAAGGAGCAAGGATACCCCTTGTACCCTAATTTCGCAAACCACGAAACCTGAAGGAATAGGCACTGGAACCTGAGCCTAGCTGGAGGTCATGAATCTTGGTCGTGTGTTGTGGGAGCTCACACTTGATGCTTGAAAAAGTCAACTGATCATTTGTGGGGGACCTGTGTGTTCGTTCGAAGAGTTCGAGATTGGAACCAGAAGAGCCACTTCGGCTCCTGAACCAGAAGATCCTGACCGGGAGGTCACACAGCCTTGAGGAGAGATAGGGGGTCTGCATCAACCATGCATTGATATACCATATATCCCTCAAGCATTGAACCCTCTGGACATTCTGTTTGTCTAACAAAAGCCTTTAATGACTTCAACTGCCTCTGCACCATTCACATTGACCTTGTGTGTAATGGTCCACATAATTCAATCTCCTCAACTTGGTGTTTGAGGTAGTGTTATTGCACATTGAGAAATTATGGAGGTAGATATTGTTGCATTTGACACATTAATCGAGGAATTTCTCTCTTCCAATACCTTATATCTTCTTTAGGGATTTCTTTTGATGATAGCCACCTACAAATGTCGATGCAATAAAACAATATCAAGGAATACATAAATTTGTAGATAAAACATAATATGTCAATAAGTTCCGCTACAAATGACATAAGAAGTACATTTTCCTTATAAAACATTACTTACCTCATGTATTTTCCAAGTACATAAATAATTTGTTTTATGTTGTTGTCAAAGTCGTCTGGGAGAGATAAAGGTAGAACATACTATAACAAAAAAAAAAAAATATATTATTTGTTTCCGAAAAATGCGTACCAATAAGGAAATATATTATAACCTACTAATTACCTTAATGAATTTATGCCAGTCATGTGTTTTAACCCCACCAAAATCACCTTTTTTCGTTAAAATATTTTGTATGTTCAACGAAAACCCGTCAGAAACCTAATTTTTTGAATGACCTCTTTTACAATGTCTCTTTGTTGCTCCTTCAATAACCAAGGAAGACTATTATTATGTTCGTGACCATTTCCATTAGAATTAATAATAACACTTTGCAATGCATGATTATCTTCCCAAATGTCACAACAAATCTTTCCAATTCTCTCTTTATCAATCTTCCATCTAATATTCATCATAACAATTCTATTATGTTCTTCCTGATATGCATTGTATCAAATATATGAACTATTTGTATGTTCTCGTAGTATGGCAATCTACTGAATTGTGTCGGGTAAATTTCCATTCCTCGTGGAAGCCCATTCGTGCCTTAACGACATTCATGAAACATCAACAAATTGAAATTAATAGTAATTAATCAAACAAAATGAAATTAATACTAATGAAATTAACCAAAGATTTATATAATATGTCATACATAAGTAATTTGCATACCTTGATGATTTCTAATAAATTCCAACTTCCATAGGTGAGGTGTCATTCTTCGTAGGTTTTTTCCATTCTATTCTTTACCATTGAATTTTTATTTCTTTGTAGTTCGATAACTATGGTTCTTAGGCAGAAAGTGCCTATACTCATCAAACACTTCCTTTCCTAAACTCCTTGAACGGCGAGATTTTATCCTGGGACAACAAACTGGTCATGCAAATTTACCCTTTGTTTGAAGACCTACAAGATATATGAATTAATGTAGCGAATTAGAGTTACAATTTAAAATAATGCATGATATTTTCAATATATACATAAAATATTAAATCACAAAAGAAAATAACAATATACCACAATTTTTTTTTAACCCGGGAGCATCATGAATTGTCCATGATAGTATTCCATGGAATTGAAATATTTTTTTCCCTATTGGTCTAGAGATGTCGTACATAGTGACGCCAACCCATAACTTCAACAACTCATCAATAATAGGCTCAATATATACATTCATATCTTTAACCTACTACTTACCTAATTGGTTCAACATACTGCATGATTAATTATACTTATCTAGATGTTGTTATATATAAAAGAAATAATTACCATGCAAGAAAAAAAATTAAAATGTTTTGTCATAGTTTAAAGGAAATAAAAGATAATTAAATACCTGGAACAATCATTGCCAACATTGTGTGCTCTCTCTTGATCGACATCCAAGGAGGAAGGTTATTGTTTAGAACAAAAATAGGCCAAACTGTGTACGTAGAACGAAGCTCTCCAAATGGATTGATACCATCAGCTCCCAACGAAAGTCTAACATTACGAGGTTCTTCATTAAAAATTGGCCACTTTTCTTCGATGTACTTCAATGCAGAAACATTTGCACGCATTCAAAGAACATTGTCTCAAATTTTGTTCTTTGCATGGAAATCCATAAACTGTGCTATACTTTGGCACCTGAACAACCACTGGCAATGTGGAATTATCAGAATATAATGAAGAACTTTGTGAGGCACCTTATTTGACACTTTATCGGTTCAATATCTACTTATTTGACATTGTGGGAATTCATTTTCTAATGTATATTTTCCATAGCATATGATATGACCGTTAGGACATGCATCAATAGCCTGATATGAATTTCATAATCACAGATATTTCTCGATATGTGCATGGAAAAATATTTGACGTCGGTAATAGAAATTCACCTAACAATCTACAAAATTCAAAACAATAAGTCAATGTAAGAAATATTAATCATCAATATCGCATCCATTAGTGATCTTGGAACATGTCTCTCAATGATTTTCAAGCATTGATAACATTTTAAAGAAATCCAAGCAATTTTTTTCTTTTATTAAGGTCTAATAGACCAATTTTTGTCTCAATGGAGGTTAACCATCATGATCATGATCAATTAAATTAAATTAAATGGATGATTATTTTTTTATATTAAATTAAATTTATCCTCACATTCTTCTTCATAAAACAAAACCCTCTCAATCAATTCATTTGGGTGAATATTTTATATTTCAATGATAAGAAGATGTATATAGAAATTTGTTATTTTGCGCCTACTAATTCTACCTTTTATACAAAAAACAATCTAGATAAAAATTGTCCCTATAAAATCTTATAAAAATATATTTACATTATGAGAAATGAAGGTAGAATGATACTAATAGGAGACGTTAATGCTAGAACTACAACAAATCAAGATATTATCTTGAGAAACGATTCCAATCCTAATATTCTTTGGCTAGACGAGGACCTTGTTTTAATTAATAAATAAAAGAGAAATTCGGAAGACTTGACCAAGAATTTATATGGTAATGAGCTAATCAAGATTTTCATTTTTCAAGATCTAATCATTTGTAATAGTCTAATGAGGTGGAAAAATATAACCATATGAATTGTATCCATGGGCTAGGTAGTATTGTTGTGGACTATGTGATATCATATATCCTTGTTTACAGCCAAATAGTAATTTTTTACCTTTTAACCCTAACTCTAAACTTTACCATGCAAAAACAACTCCTTGAAGATAAGTTTGGTAACCAAAGGCATATACTTTTTAACAAAAATAAACTTAATCACTTTTTAAAGTACTTAAACAATGATTTAAATATTCTATCATATAAAAACAATATTCAAGACATATATCATAATTTTACAACAATCCTGTCTACCTCCATATAAAAATTATCTATTGAAGTGTTGTGTAAAAAGAATAATATAATTCTCAACCCTTGGTATGATAAAGAGCGTAAACTTGCTGGAAAATCCATTAGGGATGTATGTAATGAGTCTTTTAAATATGATAATATTAATAGATACAAATCCATGATTAAAAGAAAAAAAGTTGCACTACATAAATAGAAAGCAAGAGAATGTCCTGCACCTTTCTAAGCTAGATCAAAATTCTACCACCACCTATGCACACTATCTAGCTCAACCCTTCCTCCTGCTTTTGGAATAATATGACTAAGCACATAATTGATGTTCATGGTTCCTTCCCAGGATTTGGACCTATAGAGAAGGTTGTTGTAAACTTTGATTCGTTAATTCTCCCCACTCCACTTTTTTTCTATAGTTTGTTGTTTCATTGACATTAGGAAATATTTTGACATTGTCCCTAGGACCAACCATTGGAATAGGTTAGAAGAGCTAAAGGTTCCATTCAGTCTAAGAGATATTGTGGTAAGGTTGTATGAGAATGTTATTTCCAAGTTAAGGAGCACTGATGGTTGGTTATGATAAATTAACTGCAATATAGGACACAAGCAAGGATTTACCCTATTCCCTACCCCTTTTTTCATTTACATTGACAAATTAGAATATTTTTTGGAAGCCGCATGTTGTTTTGGACCAATTATTTCTAATGTAGTAATCAACCTCATTCTCTATGATGATGATATTGTTAGTATGAAAAGTATCATTGTGATTTAGTAAACAACTTAGAATCCCAAAGGACTTCTTCTCTAGTACATGCATGACTATGAACACTGACAAAACGAAGGTTATGATCATTAAATGCAACAAGATTACCTACGATAATTTTGTATATGAAAATAATATCTTCGACGAAGTGTCTTCATATAGGTATCTTGGAATTGATATTCATAAAAAGCTCATTCAAAGAGGAATGACTATTCTAGAGTACCAATCACTAAGGTAAAACCAGATTATTGAAAAAGGTGGATAGCAACTTCTTACCCTCTAATACTTTGAAATGTTAAAAGAGCACATGAACAAGGCCAATACCATAACAAAGAGGTGAACCTTCTACAAAAATGCATCGATTGTATATGAAAAGGTGTAAATGCATAATTTGTACATGAAAGGTTGTAACCGAGCTAACTAACCACGATTTTTAATTTACAATTCTAATACATTTAAACATGTTTTATTTTCCAAGAGGTATTTTTGAGTTAAAGCTTCATTTCATTAAGATTTCTTTTTTTTTCACTGTTCTTGGTAATGGTTAGGGTTACAAGTTTAAAATATTAGACCATTAATTCGACCAAAAAAGTTCAAATTGTTTACATTTATTATCTTTAATATATATTCAAAGAAAAGTTGTTTTCAATTTCTTCAATTTTTTCCAACATTCCAAAGGTTATAAAACATAATTTCAATCTATTCCATCATTCCAAAGGTTATAAAAAAAAAATTCTCGGACATATAAGAAACTATTTGTTCATCCAAGTGAGACCGTCGGGGTCACAGCGCTCCTAAAATCAGGCATCCAAAAAAGGGGGTGTTTAGTTAAATGTTTGTGTTTGTGAAAAAGAAGTCGGCACTAACAAAGAATGGGGACAAAAATCAACCTATTGTAATAATATTTTTCAAAATCGAGCCATAGATCTAGTCCCTCGACTACATATTTCCTTGCCTACAGTGTAATTGTACCAGAACTAGAGCCACATATCATAATAAAATATATTGTAAAAGGATGCCACCTCAAAAGTCAAAGAAAAATCATGCCAACTATCATTTCATCGTGCCAACCGTCGATGAAATAAGAAATGGTGAGAAAGTGGGTGATCGATTCGCTTATCGGAGACTCAAAGAGGGCCTCTGACTTACCACCTTATTCATTTGGCTTACACCTAACGGTTTTTGAGTTTGATTTTAAGAGCCCATCAATTATGCAGGAAGAGACACACATCTGGACGCGTTCTGAGTTCATATGTCTATCATTCAAAGGAATTAATGCATTAGATAAAATGTGGTACATTGTGTGGGAGAGTGAGGTGAATAGACAGTGGGTTCGAGTCTGTTTGTGCCTCTCTGATAAATTTGTCTCTAGGGAAGAGCATATGGCTTCCCATCTTCTATTTTGTAATTCTTTATTAGCTATAATTTAAAAGTGTATTCTAATTTATTATCATTCAGATTATGTCATCATCTCTTTTTTTAGTTTCTCCTTTTTTCCTCTCATCTAGACTGACACATACCTATAGTCCCCCATGAAATACCATTCTTATTCAGAGGAAAAACACACAATCCTTGCATTATATTACGATCTACGTAAAAGCAATCTTTCCAACTATTCATATTCTAAGCAATCTGTCAACTCTCAGTACATTAGTATTCTATTATTTTCTCACATATCATCCTCAACTTCACGTATTATCTATCAAATTCACCTAATTAACTGACACAGACCCCCTTCCCTCAGGCCAAGATCCGCGCAAGATCTTCACTAAAACCACTCCAAGGGTTAATCAAACCCTTTGTTTAAGCTACAAAGGACTTCAGATTTCGGGAGTTTGAGCAAACAACCAACAATCGTTCCTCTTCCCTTATGATTCCCCAAACTCCAAAATGTCGGCATGCTGAAATGGGCTCAACATCCGATGGAATGCAAGGTCGATGGCCTTTCAGGATTTTCACCCAAGATTGACCCCTCCTTTGACTTCCGCCGCACATATCTTCTGACTGATACTTGGGACCCACCTTTCGGCATTTCTCTCTTCGCAATTTCGTGAACTGGCAGTTTGAAACTAATGATTCTAAAGTCACTGCCTCCTCTACTTCCCGAACCCTGGAAAGACAAAATGCTAAAATTCCACTCCAAAGACACACCGCATTTTGCGACTTCAATATTTTCAATGCAAAGGGCCCCGACTCCTTGTCATTGGAATGGTCGAAATGCCGAATCCGGAAATGCCGAAATGCCGAAATTTTACACCTGAAAATCCCTTTCGCAATTCGAGACTTAGAGTGACCAAGGATTTTGGTTTTCACTCCAAACTTACGAATCTCGAATCCTCGAAATGATATGTCGGCTCAAACTGACCACAATCAACAGTTCATGTTGACTCTTGATGTTAAGGTGGTAGATTCATCCAACTCCTAACCACCTTATAGCTCCTCTGGATCCTATAGTCCTCGCAGTTTTGCAAGTTCTCCCTGGAGGATTCTGACCACCAGATGCACTCCTCAATGACTTCTACCCAAATGAATCAGCGTTCTCCCTCTTGAAATTGACTTCTATGAGACGATTTCGATCTTTGTCTTGCTTTGAGCACTTCAAAGGTGTTATCCTTCCTGAGCTTTCACTTGTAAACTCAAGATTCCCAAAAGGATCCCTTCTTGCACTCCTTGCGGAAAATATTCAAATAACCTCTGGTTATTTGAGTTTTCGACCCTGTGCACTCTTTACAATAGTGGTCCTCTCAATTTTCTTTCTGGATTTATAAAATCCAAGGCTTCAATTGGCCTGTGCACACCTTGCATGGCTCTGTGCTTCAGCTGCACTTCAGCTGGTATGAGAACAACAGTATCTCTCCTGAGATTTCTGAGATAAAACTCAGACCCTCGTCAACGCACAACTTGCAGACGTTCACTGCACTCCTTGCATAAATTCTTAGGAAGAGAAGCAATTGAAACTCATTCTTCTCCTCTCTCAGACTTCATACATTCAACATGACATCATACACACAACAAAACATTGAAACAAATTCATAACATAGAAACAAATCAATTGTAAACATACCATTCAACAAATGTAAACAGTAAGCATCATAACACCATGAAAGTTGAGTCAAAGCTTCATATATTAACTCAAGTGCTCCTATACATGGATTCTTCTCTACAACTCTCTGCTACATCTCTATAGCTTATGAATTCGGAATGATCATAAAGTTACAATGATACAAGGGTGAGGGTGTCTATATCCATTTTCCCTCTTATGCTTCTAAACTGTCTAATCTATTAAATCAAATCTACCTACTTTCATTAAATAGACTTGAATGCCTATTACATACGACAGATGAAAATAATTTCTCCAGATATGTTCATATCTCCAATACATAAATGTAACTACGCTTCTCGTAGCTATTACATTAATGCTTCAGATTTCAAATTTCAAAACGTTTTCATAAAAATGTTTCATTTTTGCATCCGCGTGTTCAGTTGTTCCTTTGACTAGGTGCATTCTTTGGATTTCTACAATGCTCATGCATCATACTCCCTCGCTTGAAAATTTTCATGAACTCATGTTCATGAGATCTTGCACAGTTTTTCCATGCCTATGAATTGTTGCTTCATTCTTCCAACTGGCATCTTCAACTAGATGTCCCTTCCACTTGACCAAGTATTCAAAATACTCCTTTCTTCTGGTCTTGCTGCTAATCCTCTTGTCAATTATGCCTTTCATCTGTGGCTTTTCAGCTACAACCATTTCTTTTGTCCATTGAGCCTCTTTTTGTTCCTCCTCTTCTCCTGCTTCTTAAGCTCTATAAGGGTACAAATCCACAACATTGAATATCGGTGAGATTATATCCCCATCGGGTAATTCAATCTCATATGTGTTTGCCCCAAATTTCTTTATGACCTTGCATGGTACAATCTTTTTCATCTTCAACTTATTATACGTTCCCCTTGGGAACCTCTCCATCCTCAAATGTGCAAGAATCAGATCACCAACTTAAAATTGAAGTTCTCGCTTATGTTGATCTACTCTTGTATTCTTGACTTGAATTCTGCAATCGCTCTTTGATTTGGCTGTGAAGCTCCTTCATTCCTTCTGCAAATTCCTCTGTACTAACACTTCTGAATTCATTTTGTTCTGAATCTTTCAATTCAGAAACTCCCCTTGGCTACACTTCATATACAATCTGGAATGGACTTTGCCCTGTGCTTCTATTGAGTGAATCATTGTAAGTGAATTCCACCTGTGGAAAAATGTGATCCCATTGACTGTGGTGTTCAGTCACTAAGCTTATTAAAAAATCTCCCAAGCTCCTGTTTACGACCTCTATCTGTCCATCTGTCTGAGGATGATACGCTGAGCTAAAAGACAAACTTGTCCCCTGCTTCTTCCATAAGGTCCTCCAGAAATGTCCTACGAACTTGGTATCTCGATCAGAAATGATACTCCTTGGCAAGCCATGAAGTCTGACGACTTCCTTGAAAAACAGGTTCGCAATATGAGTTGCGTCATTGGTTTTCTAACATGGTATGAAATGTGCCATTTTTTAAAATCTGTCGACTACCAAAAAGATTGAATCATATCCTCTATGTGTTCTTGGCAGTCCCAATATGAAATCCATGCTCACTACATCCCACAGCCTTTCAGGTATGGGTAATGGCTGGTATAACCTTGTGTTCTGCCATTTTCCTTTCGTGTGCTGACAAATTTAGCACCTGTCCACAGATTTCTTGACATCTGTCCTCATCCCTAGCCAAAAATATGAGCCATTCAACTTTGAGAACGTCTTGTCATGACCGAAATGTCTATCCAATCCTCCACTGTGTTTTTCCGTCAACAAATTCTCCCTCATGGAGCATTTCAGAATACATAGTTGATTCCCCCTGAAGAATAATCCATCCTAGATCATGTATTTAGTCCATTAGCTTCTATCTCTGAGAATTGGATTCTCAGATGCCTCATATGCCTCCTTGAAGTCTGGATCATCCGTATACATTTCTTTGAGTCTATCGAAACCCAAAGTCTTGACTTTGAATTCTTGCATAAGCAACCATTTCCTACTCAAAGCATCAACAACTTTGTTAGCAGTTCCAGAAATATGCTTAATCACAAAAGTAAAATTATGCATGAATTCAACCCATTTAGCATTCTTTTGGTTCAACTTCTCCTGTCAAGTCACAAATTGTAAAGTGTGATTATCTTTGTACAAAACAAACTCCTTGGGAACCAAATAGTGTCTCCATTTATTCAATGCTTATGTGACGACATAGAATTACTTGTCATACGTGGAGTAATTAACCTTCGCTTCATTTAGTTTTTTGCTGAAGTACATGACCGACCTATCGTCTTGGCTCAAGATCGCTCCAATTGCAAATCCACTCACGTCACACCTGACCTGGAATGTCTTGCTAAAATCTGGAAAAACCAGAATTGGTTGCTCAGTGATCTTCTTCTTTAGCAGATTGAAACTCTTCTCTACTTCCTCTGTTCAGTGAAAAGATTTGTCTCTTCTTCACCGTATCCATCATTGGTATGCTAATTCTACTGAAGTTTCGGATGAATTTCCTGTAGAATCTAGCCAAACCATGGAAGCTTCGTACTTCAAATACACTCTTCGGCGACGACCAATTCTTAATTGCCTCTATCTTTTCTGGATCCATTTTTAATTCATTTGCAGAGATAAAAAAACCCAAATAAATGATTTCGGTCCTCATAAATGATGATTTCTTCATATTAATCAACAATTTCTCTTGCTGTAATCTCCTCATTACTGCAACTAAATGCTTTAAGTGTTCTGCTTCTGTCTTCTTGAAAATCAATATATCGTCAAGATATACAATGACAAATTTCCCTATGAAATCCTTCAAGACTTCATTCATCAACCTCATGAAAGTACTGGGCGCATTTGTTAAGCCAAATGGCATGCAAATCCATTCATACATCCCCTCATTCGTATTGAATTTTGTCTTCCATTCATCATCTTCTCTCATTCGAATTTGATGATACTCGCTTTTCAAATCAATCTCTGAAAAAAATATTGCTCCGCTCAAGCAATCCATCAAGTCATCCATCATTGGCAATGGAAATCTATATCTGATGGTAATCTTATTGATTTTCCTTGAGTCTGTACACATTCTCCATCATCCATCTTTATTTGGATTGAGCACTATCAGAACAATGCATGGACTCAAGCTCTCTCAAATCAATCCTTTGTCCATTAAGTCCTGGACCTGTCTCTTAACTTCTTCATTTTCCTACGGTGTCAACCTGTATGCGGCTTTATTCGGTAAAATGGCTCCAGGTATAAGATCGATATGATGAATTATACTCCTGATAGGTGGCAACGAACAAGGTAGTTCGTCCACTACTATATCAACAAACTCTCCCAGCAACTCCTGGAATTCTTCTGGTAAATCATCTATCCTCGTACTGGTCAAAATAATTTTGAGCTTCCTGACCACAATAAATTGTGTGTCTTCCTTCTTCTTAACCTCATTAATAAGTTCCTTCCTACTCATGAGAAGTACAATGTTTTTCATCTCTATTTTCACCTCTTTATCCTTAATCGGCAACAACATGTGAGTCCTTGATCTAAAAATGAAGAAGACTTGAAATCTTGAAATTATTGCAAGTAAATGTTATGTGTTAAAAGCAAATGGATCAACTTTGCAACACGTAAATTAAAGGATTACTCATGAAAGATACACATAGACAACAACATAATCAATGAACATAAGCACATAAACACAACAATTGATAAAGGAGTTCACCCCTCTCTTGGGCTACATCTCCTGGTCCAGCTTCCAATGGATCATTATTATTAATTTCTCAAAGTACTCAAAAACATGCCTTACAATGCTCAAACTGACCAACCAACTGCTCCAATGGCTTCAGAGCATCCAAAAACCCCTAGATGGGCTTTTTCGACACCTCAATCGGTCTAAAAACGAAGAAGTTAGGCCTCCTGGAAGTCCCCCCTTCAAGCTTGTTGTCTCTGCATCTACAAAACGCACCCTTGTTCCATGAACCTGGCACACACGCAATTTAAAGAATGAAAACCTGGCACCAGGTGCAACAGTGCCAACGGTGCGAACTATAGGATGGTTATGGATGCGCCAGCCCCTAACCACCTAGCACCTAGGCACATTAGTCGTCCATACGTCCAACGCAAAGGGCTAAGTTCATAGGCAATAATACCATGACACATGGCAGGTCGTTTGAACCGTTCAAACCACAATTTGAAAACGCGCCAATTGTGTGATATATGGTCATATGTATATAAAAAAACCATGGGCTATGTTTAAAACCCCACACGTGAAAACCATTGGGTGATATGGTATATAGCATGGTCATATACAAAACAAAATGATCGCGGGCCAGGGCTAAGCCCTGGCCCGACCCCCCACCAACTGTCACATAATTTAAATTCAAATATATATGGACTCGTATACATATCAAGTCATAACCATTGGTCTGTTGGTCGGACGTTCTTTGTGAAGGCGCTATGTGGTGGGGAGGTCTGGGCGTCGAACCCCACAGACTCCAATATATTTTGACAAACAACCAATAGCTAATATCGGGGTGCCACGTGGTAGCGCATGATTGGGCCACGTGGCACCCAATCACTTGTCCAAACAATGCCACGTGTCGCCTCCTAATTCGACCAATTGTCAGCCAATAGATGATAGCCATGTCACCTCTGCCACATCAGCATACGGTCGTACGACCCTGCCACGTCAGCCTGTACGGACTATACAGTCAACGTCCTTTTTTTTTTTGCCTGTTTGACATTCCGAACAGATTGCGATATCTCTCGCTCCCGACATCCGTTTGAGACGAAACAAGTTGCATTGGGTTTAGAACGATGAGTTCTATGCTCTCGTCCGGTTTGAGGCGATTCTGAGCACATTGAATTTTTGAGCAAAATTTGATCCCATGATCACACCTGCCCATTAGGAAGATTTTGGACCTCCAAAAGACTATTTTCAGTCTATGTGAATATGAGGGTATAGTTCCCTCACCCTTCCAACCTCAATCCACTTGGATTTTCTTGGATTCATCCCTTTAAGACCAACTCGAAGATACTCCACATTTCCTTGTTTTGAAGTTCGCATTCTCCTGTCAAGGATGATGTCTTCATGCAGTTCTGTAAGATACTCTGGGGGAAAATCATAGATAGAAGGAATATGAACATGCTCTCCTTGATCATCAATCAACATAGGCTCATACAATTTCAAATTCTCAACATTAACGACTGTATACATATGCATATAAGGAGGCAAATCTAAACGAAAAGCATTGTTACCAATCTTGTCGATAATCTTGAAAGGACCATATCGAATTGGTTTCAACTTTTTACCTTCACCTTTAAGCCTCTCCTTGCTGATGTAAAGCCAAAATTCATCTCCAACCTAGAAACTGTGATCAACACGATGCTTGTCATGTCTTGTCTTATACTTGGCCTGACTCTTTTCCAACTGCTCTTGCACCACTTGATGTATCGACTGAATTTGTTCAATGAACTTTTCTGCCCTATCAATGTCATATTGACCATCGACAGCAATATCCTTCCCAAAGATAAAATCTAAAGGAGACTTGGGCAAATAGCCAAAACATGCTTCAAATGGCGATGTTTGAGTTGAAGAGTGCTTAGCTCGATTGTATGCATGCTGAATGTAGTGTAAATGCTCATCCCAAAGTTTAGGATGCTTGTTGTAATAAGCACGAAGAAGATGCACCACTGTACGATTTACCACCTCTGTCTGACCATCTGTTTGCGAATGAAAAGTTGTGCTCTTTCTAAGTTTGGTGTCCATGAGTACCCATAAACTCGACCAAAAACTTCCAACAAATCGAGAATCCCGATCAGAAATAATGGACTTAGGCAATCCAAAATGCACCCAAACATTTTGAAA
>JZKD02S1707505.1:870640-880738 GCA_000966675.3 Picea glauca
TTCCTCTTGCTTCCAAATGAGTAGCCTGTACACAAACTTCATCTAGATTCGAAGGATTAAACATGAGTATAGTATGTCTCAAATAACTATGTAAAGCTCCAATATATTTGATCAATGTTTCTTGAGAAGACAAATCTACTCCCAAAACCAAAGATCTTCTCCTAAACTCTTGAGTAAATCTTTTCACACTCTGTCCTTTAGCTTGTCTAAAATTTTTCCATTCCATAGTTGCCTTTTGCTTATATGCCAATGCATAAAATTGTTTTTTAATTGCAACAATGAAATCATTCCAAGAAATTAAAATTTTACCATGTTTTTTCATATTCTCCCGAGTCTTGGATTCCCACCAAATAAGTGCTACACTATCCAATCTTAACGAAGAAAGCTGAATTTTGGTTTCATCATCTTGAATTTTTTGTATTCTACAATATACCGCAATTTGATGTATCCAATTATCTAACTTCTCAGCATTAACTTCTCCATTGTATATCGGCAATTCAAATTTTATATCAAGCTTTAATGAAGGAATTTGCGAAGGAGTTTTACATGCCCCTTTGGAGAATTCATAAGAGGTCTTGAACTGGTAGAAGAAGAAGAAGAAGAAGAAGAAGAAGAAGAATATGGAGGAGAGGGTGGTGGAGAAGCACCATTCCCTCCATTTTCGTTTGGAGTTTTGTCACCACTGCTTCCCTTATGCCTTGAAGGGTTGGAGCCTTCACCTTGCGACAATATGTTCCTTTCCATCAATATCTTCATCATCTCTCTCATCTCCATGACAACCTTTCTGAGATCTTCATCTTCTACAGGAACATGTTCATGACTTTCTTCATGAGCCATACTTGGTGAATGCCTCCCTGAAACTTGCGGTGATGGTTTATGCTTCCTCCTTGTCGGATGAGAACTTGTCTCCACAAGTTGACCTTCTCCTTTTATGAGTTTCAACCTTGTGAGCATCAGAAACAAAACACCTAAAAAACAATCAAGTCTTCAAAAACCAGTGCTCTAATATGAACTTGATCTAAAAATGAAGAAGACTTGAAATATTGAAATTATTGCAAGTAAATGTTATGTGTTAAAAGAAAATGAATCAACTTTGCAACACATAAATTAAAGGATTACTCATGCAAGATACACATAGACAGCAGCATAATCAATGAACATAAGCACATAAACACAACAATTGATAAAGGAGTTCACCCCTCTCTTGGGCTACATCTCCTGGTCCAGCTTCCAATGGATCATTATTATTAATTGCTCAAAGTACTCAAAAACATGCCTTACAATGCTCAAACTGACCAACTGACTACTCCAATGGCTTCAGAGCATCCAAAAACCCCTATCTGGGCTTTTTCGGTACCTCAATCGGTCAAAAAACAAAGAAGTTAGGCCTCCTGGAAGTCCCCCCTTCAAGCTTGTTGTCTCTGCATCTACAAAACACACCCTTGTTCCATGAACCTGGCACACACGCAATTTAAAGCGTGAAAACCCAGCACTGAGCGCAACTGTGCCAACGGTGCGAACTGTAGGATGGTTATGGGCGCACCAGCCCCTAACCGCCTAGCACCTGGGCACATTAGTATTCCATACATCCAATGCAAAGGGCTAAGTTCATAGGCAATAATACCATGACACATGGTGGGTCATTTGAACCATTCAAACCACAATTTGAAAACACGCAAACCGTGTGATATATGGTCATATGTATATAACAAAACCATGGGCTATGATTAAAACCCCGCGCGCACCAATCGTTGGGTGATATGGTATATAGCATGGTCATATACAAAACAAAATGACCGCGGGCCGGGGCTAAGCCCCAGCCCGACCCCCCACCAACTGTCACATAATTTAAATTCAAATATATATGGACTCGTATACATATCAAGTCATAACCGATGGTCTGTTGGTCAGATGGTCTTTGTGAAGGCGCTATGCAGTGGGGAGGTCTGGGGGTCGAACCCCACAGACTCCAATATATTTTGACAAACAACCAATAGCTAATAATGGGGTGCCACGTGGCAGCCCATGATTGGTCCACGTGGCACCCAATCACTTGTCCAAACAATGCCACGTGTCGCCTCCCAATTCAACCAATTGTCAGCCAATAGATGATTGCCACGTCACCTTTGCCATGTCATCATACGGTTGTATGGCCCTACCACTTCAGCCTGTACGGAGTGTACAGACTATACAGTCAGCGTCCTTTTTTTTTCCCTGTTTGACATTTCGAACAGATTGTGATATCTCTCGCTCCCGACATCCATTTGAGATGAAATGAGTTGCGTTGGGTTCGCAATGATGAGGCCTATGCTCTCATCCGGTTTGAAGCGATTCCGAGCACTTTGAATTTTTGAGCAAAATTGGATCCCCTGATCAGTCCTACCATTTTTTTACAGGGTGTACGTGTTCTTTCTCCCATCATGAACCACATTTATGTCATATTTTCATGGTCTACCTAGCAATAGATGAAAAACATCCATGGGAATGACATCACATAATATTTCATCTTTATATCCTCCTATTTTAAATTCAACTAGACATTGTTTAGTGACATTTTCCTGATGTCCTTTTTGTAGCCACAAAACTCTATATGGGCTTGGATGTACAACAGTCTCCAGCTCTAGCTTTTCTACCATATCTGTAGATACGAGAGTGTATGTGCTATTGCTATCCACTATGACCTTGCATACTCTGTCTTTAGTTTTGCAAGCAGTCTGAAACAAACTGTTTCTTTGGGCTGGGTTCTCTGCCTCCTTCTCCAGCTTCAAGAGAACTTTCCTCATCATTAAATATATTCCACCCTAAATGTCTTCTGCCTCAACATTCCACCCCTGACCTTCGACAATGTGATTTTCACCACCATATTTCTTCTTATCTGGACACTCATAGGATTTATGTTCGATTTTTCCATAGACAAAGCATTCCACTTCACCTCCTATGCCTCTTCCTCTTCCTCTAGCTCAAGGAAAAGTATTTTTATCAACATACTGCCTTCCCTGTGAGTTTCCTCCTCTCTCAGGTTGAGTTTGAGGTTTCTTTCCCTCTTCTTTAGGTCTTTGAGTTCTGTCTTGGGCAATTGTTTTGCCTCTGGCTTGACTTCTACCTCGGCCTCTTTGACCTTACTTCCGGCTCATCTTCTCTTCAATGTTCATCTTTCAGAGCTATCTAATAAGCATATTCCACATTTCAAATGGTCACCATGCTCATCTCATCTTGAATGTCATATCGTAGACCATTCATGTACCTGACAACTTTTTCATCATCGCTTTCCCGATGACCTACTCTAATGTTTATCCTGTAGAATTATTCAGTGTATTACTTCACTGACATCAACTTCTATCTCAAATTATTTATTCTCTAAACCAGAGTGATTTGATAATCCCTGGGTATAAATTTCCCTGTCATCTTCACAACCATTCTATCCCAGCTTTTGATTTTCTGCTTTCCCTTGCAACTTCTGTCAGCCTGCAGTTCATCCCACCACAGTGTTGCATGCCCTTTAAGTCTAGTAATAGCGTGTTTGACTTTCTTATCTTCCTCGAAATCTTCATAGTCGAAGTATTTTTCTAGAGCTCTAATCCAGTCTAGAAGTTATTCAACATCTAATTTTCCCTCATACGTGGGAATGTCCATTTTTACTCTGGCACCTATCCTTGCAACAACCCTGAATAGGAGTTCTTCTGCAACATCTTCGACTGCAACTTCTTCTCCTTTGTTTCCAGCTTCATTTTCACTTTCAGCCTCACTAATATCCCCAACGTCGACTATGCGCCTCTGTTCTATCTCCATAGCATCAATTCTGGCACGTAACTCACGCATTTCTTTTTCCACTACTGGATCAGGTAATTTCCTATCTCTTCTTCTCGGTGGCATGGCTAAAACAATTTCCTCTTTTCTCTCTCTGCTACAGAAAGCAAAGAATTTTTTCTAGGCTTTGATACCATAACTGGTGCGTATCAGACTACATCGTTTCCTCTAGCTCCCTCTGCCTGAAATATACATAACAAATCAGGCTCTGATACCACAACTGACGCAGACCCCCTGCCCTCGGGCCGAGATCCACACAGGATCTTCACTAAAACCACGCCAAGGGTTAATCAAACCCTTTGTTTAAGCTACAAAGGAATTTGTATTTTGGGAGCTTGAGCGAACAACCAACAGTCGTTCCTCTTCCTTTATGATTCCCCAAACTCCGAAATGTCAGAATGCTGAAATGGGCTCAACGTCCCATGGAATGTGAGATTGATGGCCTTTTGGGATTTTTGCCGAAGCTTGACCCCTCCTTTGACTTCCACCACACGTATCCTCTGACTGATACTTGGGACTAACCTTTCGCCATTTCTCTCTTCGCAATTTCGCGAACTGGGAGTTTGAAACTCTCGATTCCAAAGTCACTACATCCTCTACTTCCTGAATCCTGGAAAGCCAAAATGCTGAAATTCCACTCCAAAGACACGCCTCACTTTGCGACTTCAGGATTTTCAATGAAAAGGGCCCCGACTCCTTGTCATCGGAATTGCCAAAATGTCGAATCCCAAAATGACGAAATGCCAAAATTTCACACCTAAAAATCCCTTTTGCGATTCGAGAATTAGAGTGACCAAGGATTTTGGCCTGGACTCCAAACTTACGAATCTCGAATCCCCGAAATTATATGTCGGCTCAAAATAACCACAATCAACAGTTCACATTGACTCTTGATGTCAGGGTGGCGGACTAATCCAACTCCTAACCTCCTTACAACTCCTTTGGATCCTACATTCCTCGTGGTTTCGCGAGTTCTCCATGGAGAATTTTGACCACCAGATGCACTCCTCAATTACTTCTTCCGAAACAACTCAGTGTTCTCCCCCATGAACTTGAATTCTATGAGACGATTTCGATCTCTGTCTCCCTTTGAGCACTTCAAAGGTGTTATCCTTCCTAAGATTTCACTTGTAAACTCAAGCTTCCCAAAAGTATTCATGCTCACACTCCTTGCGGAAAATCTTCAAATAACCTCTAGTTATTTGAGTCTTCGACCCTGTGCACTCTTTGCAACAGTGGTCCTCTCAATCTTCTTTCTGGATTTATAAAATCCAAGGCTTCAATTGGCCTGTGCACACCTTGCACAACTATGTGCTTCACGTGCACTTCAACTGGTATGAGAACAACGATATATGTCCTAATCTTTCTAAGATAAAACTCAGACCCTCGTCAACGCACACCTTGCGGATGTTCACTGCACTCCTTGCAGGAATTCTCAGGAAGAGAAACAATTGAAACTCATTCTTCTCCTCTCTCAGACTTCATACATTCAACATGAAATCATACACACAACACAACATTGAAACAAATGCATAACAAAGAAACAAATCAACTGTAAACATACCATTCAACAAATATAAACAGTAAGCATCATAACACCATGAAAGTTGAGTCAAAGCTTCATATATTAACTCAAGTGCTCTTGTACATGGATTCTTCTCTACAGCTCTCTGCTACAACTCTACAGCTTATGAATTCGGAATGATCATAAAGTTACAATGATACAATGTTGAGGGTGTCTATATCTCTTTTCCCTCCTACGCTTCTAAACTGTCTAATCTATTAAATCAAATCTACTTACTTTCATTAAATAGACTTAAATGCCTATTACATCTGGCGAATGAGAATAATTTCTCCAGATCTGTTCATATCTCCAAGACATAAATGTAAGTATGCTTCTCTTAGCTATTACATTAATGCTTCATATTTCAAAATTCAAAACGTTTTCATAAAAACATGTCCTTTTTTCATCCATGCATTTAGTTGTTCCTTTGACTAGGCGCATGCTTTGGCTTTCTACGATGCTCTTGCATCATTAACCCAATAATTTTCATGTGTTGTGTTGTTGTCATCTTTTTCAAGAAGAGGAACAGTTAAATATGGACAACATGAAATGAGGGCCTGTAGGCATTTTCGATTCGAGTGCACATGGGCTTGACATGTGATGTGATAATAGTGTAAGGTTGTAACAACAACCAACAGAATATTTAGGGTGGTGTGAGAATTTAGTTAAATTTGGGATGTTTGAGAGTTGTGCTACCATCCCAATATCCATAATAATGAATCCAGACAGAGGTAGTGTACAATTCCAGAAGGTTGTTTATAAAATCAAGAGTGCAAGGAAGGTTGTGTATAAAATCAAGAGCTCAAGGAATCTCTCTCAAGAGATAGCTCACAAGCCTTCAAAGGAAATATTTGCATCAGCCTCTACTTGAAGAACCCCTTTGCCATTACAATCCATTATCATCTTACCCTTATCACCATCTCTTAAATATATTCCGATAGGGAGATAGCAATGCACCACATGTTTGTGAGAGCCTTTGCAATAATTTTTACTGGATCCTGGATTTTCCTATAGGGCTCTGGCATTATGGATAAAAAAAAAGTCCATTGACATGATACCTTAATAGGATTTTATCATCGATTCCTATAATATAAAAACTTGGTAGGTAGTAAGGCTGTTAGGGGTAACAAGGAGGGATTGTCTTTCTATGATTTAGAAGTTGTAGATAGAATTACAGGACAAGGAGGTGAAAGCACTCGTGGTGTACTCGAACAACATGTGCAAACTACTTGGGATTCCCAAAAGGGATATTGTTGACAATATGATTTTTTTTAATTATAGAATAAAATGGGATGATATATTACAAATCTAAACAAACCAAACTGCCTCTACAAAAAAATACACTCACAACAAGAGTAGTTCCAGTGCCACCTTCTTTGGAGTCTAACAACGATACTATTACTCGTAGCAGTCTAATATTAACAAGGTGTCATGTTGTTCACAAAGACAATTACTACATGTAATGATTGTAAACCTAGGTAAAATGTCATTTGCAATTCAAGATCAGTCACTCTTTTTTATGTCATAATCCTTAATTTCTCGAGAATTTGAATTTCATCATACTTCCCTTCCATACAGGGATGTAATTAAAGCCTTGATATTTCCATGGTTGGAATAATTTCGAGAGCCATCCAAAATTTGTGCAGCTTATAAGCCTCTGGTGCCATGGGGAATAGCTTTTCCACAAACTCTGCGTCCAGAGAGGATGAAGAGTAACCCCCAAAGGACCCAACCAATATCGTTTCATGGGAAAATTTGCCTCTTTCACAATTGCACTCTTGCACTCTGTAAACCATCCGGTTGAAAAAAAACATGACATACCTCTTTTTTCACACATGATAATACTATATGTTAAATATGAATCTACTAAATATATTATTAGATGTGCAGTATATCAAATATCAAGATGTAGAGTTAGCTTACTAGGAGAAAGTGTTTACAAGTCGTCAGAAACCAATAATAGAGTAACCTTCATAACAACTTAATCTGCAAAAATAAAAAGAAACGGACACCAACGATGCAACCTAGATTCGACCATACTTCTACATTTAAAGTTTTGAAAATAAATAGAGCTCAAACCGTTTCTATATATATATATATATATTGACATACCAAATAATAATTGCCTCCATGCTCCAAACCTTCGATGGTGGCTCCCCATTCATTCAGGGGCACCAAGAGGCCAAAGTAATCGAGCAAACAATTATCCCTTAAGAAAGCCCTGAAGTTTATCAGCCCCATAGGAACATAAATTGGACGATGGTCGATGAATATAGTTATTAATGGGTTGGTATTGATGATTGACTCCTATACACCTTATGTTCCTACAAACCAAAATTAATATTAGACATAACCAAGAGAACATATATACATGACGAAAATGCACGAGCTTATATGCATATTGGTAGCTTCAACTAAGACATGATAATAGTATTGTTTCTGTAGTTTTAAATAAAATATGTACCTTCATTCAATATTCTTTGGCAGCCTACTATTACTGCCACTTCTATTGCTTGCATGTTACTCAGTTCACTATTATTACTCATTTCATCACTCACGACCTGCAGTTCATCGTGTTCTCTGGCAAATGAAGAAACAGACACATCAGAGGAGTAATATTGATCTCCAATGTTATTATGTATGGTACGAACAAACGTTGATGTTGTTGATATAGATGAACTTGAAAATGGGGTCCCAATCTCCACCCTAGATTTTGATCTTTGTACATCTTGTAGTTGCGGTTCCCTTTGTTTTATTTTGGAATTTTTGTTTTGGAACCAATAAAATACACTAGCATCCTCAACTACTCCAAATTCCTGTACCTGAGCTTTGATGTCTTTTCTTTATTTTCTCGTGGGGTTATTCATACTGGAATGGAATATGGTTTTCAGGATCTAGATCTGTTCATGGGAAAAGTTGCCTCTATCTCCATTGCACTTCGTACCTATTTTGCATCCTCTTTTGTTTAGGATGGTGTTCCTCTTCCACACAAGGACATAGTAGAGCTCTGCTAGAAATACAAGGATAAACCCACCAAAGACTATGCTAAGCCCAATACCTAGTGCACCTAACACAACCATAACCCCTCTTTTCTTCTACACAATGCTCATGTTAAGCCTGCAACAAACTACCCAACCTTCACATTTACACTAAGAATCTCTCTGTTCACACTCATAGGCTTAGTTAACTACCATTCACCACCTTCCAATGCTATTAAACATCATTTTAGTTCTATAAGCTCTATTTCATATATTTTATTAAACCCAATTCACTTAAATCTCTTCATGAAGGAACTCTTATTAGAGAAACCCCACAAACTTAAAACACACACAAGCTCTTTAGTTATTATCCTATGCTTTCATGAAATACTCGCAGAGTGGCAGAAGCTCTTCAATTATTACTTTTCCCTTTCATGAAATACTCACAGAGCGGCATCAACAACTAGAAGGGCATTGAGACAAGCATGTGTCAACCATGTCAAGAAGACATGCAAAGAAAAACTTGAAGACTATGCAGATGAAGACTTGGGGAGCAAAAATAATCAGTGACAGAATGGGGGACGCAGAGCAAAAAGAATCAGGGATAGAATGAAGAACGCAAGTTGTGTATGGAGTGGTGGAGGGTGGAACATGAAGCGGTGGCGGTGGAGAATGGACCCTCGAATACAGTGAAAGTGCCATGAAGCTAGTGTGTGTCTATTTTAACTTAAGCCAAAACCTGAAATTAAGCCAATCACATTGAACAGGCTGAGAAATTATGTTGTATCAACAAGATTTCAACCAATCTAAAATTAGATAAAAAAAATTAAAATATTTAAAAAATATAATATTTTTAAATAAAATAATAAACATATTAGAAAAAACTTAAACAGTTTTATTGTAAAAAAACTACATAATACACCAATTATTACAACTGAATGCACCCACTGAATGATATATGCTATAGTCCTTTGCCGGAGGCAGGGACTAATATATGTGACGTTGCAAAGGAAAACACGTGTTACAAACTATTAAACCAACTTAGTCAAGCTCTTCATAATTTATATTCATATTATAAATCATAATGATCGTTGCTACTGATTGTTAATTGTTCATATTATTCTTATGCAAACCTCTATAAATGACTTATTATTCAGTGGGTTCACGTGAAAGTCATTTGTAATTATAAACTAACTTCATGTGAAGTTGCCCAAGAAGATCACATGACGTTTGTCTTTTCCAGTGCCGTCTCGGAACGATTTCAATGGCCGACATGTATGCAGAGCTTTCTCGGGAGCATGTGAGCTGTTATTGGGCACACCACAGTTTGCTCGTGAAGTGAAGCTTCTTCCAACTTTCTTTATGTCATTCAGAAATAATTGCGTGATGTAATTATCGTCTAGAACCTTAGACCGTTCAGCCGCAGCATCCAACCGATATGCGATTTGATTTTGAAAAGGCATACTATATGAGTATGATTCAAATTAAACTCTCTCTAGTCACATTGAGTTCCGTTATTCTGATCCTGGAAGATGAGATCCGATTTTTTTGCCTTGAATAGTATACCATATGAGTATTATTCAATTCAAATTCCCTACAGTCACATTGACTGCCATAGAAGTGGAAGAAAAGACTCTGTAAAAAAACATGATATCAAGATGGGTTTTCCCTTATAAATATGGAGAGGTACGCCATGCAAATATATACATTGAAAGAGAGAGTAGATCAGATCGTCTGTGTAAGTGTGAT
>JZKD02S1707506.1:10290-21376 GCA_000966675.3 Picea glauca
ATGTAGCTCCGCTGTGTATTGTTCGCGGCTACTCTCTATAGTTATTTGACATGAATCTACAGTGTATTTGATTGGTAGCCATGGTTTTGATTTATCCCGAGCATGGGTATGCCCGACTCGGTGAGACATTTGACATTTTTTGCAGACGGCACTTCCTGATTCCTGATTCCTGGGCTCACTCATTCAGCATATCATTACAGATTGGTAAAGAATTGGTAATGTATTTCGGCCATCAGATGCTCTTCTGACCTCACACATTAGGGGGCATCTGTTATAACCTAAAAATTCACCACACAGGTTTACCTGGCATCAGGCCAACTCATGCCTCTTCCTAGCCAAAGCCATGTTGAACAAATCCTCCAAAAACCAATTAAATCAAGGGACCCGTGCCCTAACCTTTCACTGGGCGCGGGTGACCGCTTGCTGACCTTCTACTTCACGTGGGTTTTCGCGGGCTAACCCACTACAGCCCGCGGGTACCTAACAAAGCAAGAAATCAGGAAAGTTTCCGCCAGGACACGAGGCTTTTTGTCAGTTAACTGGAACTCTCCGCCATGCATGGCCAAGAGTTCGCCTAAAACCCTAGCTCCTTCTAGCCTATAAAAGGAGGGGTAGGGGTACTATTCAAAAGGGAAAAATAATAGCAAAGAAACTCTGCCAAATTGCCAAGTCCATTATTGTCCCAACCCTTTAGCTTTGCCTCAAGCTTTAGGAGAACTTCATGTTGCAGAAGTTGGAGGACAAAAGAAGAGGAGGAGCCCAGGATCATGATCGAGGAACGGTGGCCAGTCTTAGAACTCATTGTAAGTGATTCATTTTGAGACTAATGAAAAAGATTCTTTTCCCGTCCCAAGTTCATGAATCTCAACTATGTTATTTGATTTATGTGTTATTTCTAATTCTCTAGTAGATTAGTAGCATGCATGTGTAGTCTTACCTTGATTGCAGGAAGCTTTGTGGAAGGGGCAGCAACAACGAGGAAATAGAAGGCTCAACGGAGGATCTACTTCAATCATCGTTAAAAAGGTGAGTCGATTCTTCCCATGTTTGTTTGAAAAGGGGTTGAGATTTTGGGTAGAAGGTTAAAAGTTAAATCTTAAGGGTCATGATCTGCGTATAAGTTTAGAGCCCTAGCTTATTAGTCTGTACGGTAGAATACCCCACAACACCTGGGAAGCTCGATTTTTACTTTTTCTTCCTCGTTCTTCACTTACTTCCATAACCAAGCACCAACAATCATTATAACCACTTTAATATATTCTGGCTAGGTCGACTTCTGATTCTAGGTGGTTATAACCACTTTAATATATTCTGGGTCGTCTTTTTATTTAGCCTATTACAATTAGGGTTTGACCAATCCTCAAAAGGGGATTTGGTCAATTACAATGTCCGACATGATCAATCCACAAAACGGGATTGATCTAATCAATAATAAATATATTTTATCTTTATCCACAAAAGGGGATAAGAATATTCTTTGCAGTTACATAATATTTTAACGGAGTTGGAGTGAAGGAAGAGTGTGGACATTTGCGATCTTTAATGATGGAAGAGCATGGACATCCACAGGGTTCAGTGAAGGAAAGTGTGAATGCACGAAGAAGAAAATAAAACCGCAATTTGTAGAGGCAGTAGGGAACAAAAATCTACGAGCCACAATGGGACAAAGCACAAACATCCATGAGTTCACATAGAAAAGGGAATAGATCTGTTGAGAAAATTTGAATTTCAGAAGATCTAATCCATCAGGTCAGCTATAATTCGAAAGGTATGGTTTATTGTGTGTGTTAGGTTCTATATTTTCCAGTAGTCCAACACATAAATGTCTTAGTAGTTCATGAGTATTTGATTTCAAGGAAATTCTTCTGGATATTGGTATGAGGGTTTGAGTGGTAACATTTGATGAATTATAGTAGCAGTGATAGGTTGTGGTAGTAATGGTATCAAACCAGTAATAGGTTGATTGATTCAATGGTAGTGACAAGTTTTCTACATTTATATTTTTGGCTAGTTGGATAGGGCAAGGAAATGGGGTTGTAGCCTCCTTTCGGTTGGTGCTAGAGAATCAGGGAGTTGGAGATTCCTTAAGGCTGGAGCCTGAAAACTAGGGTGTTGGAGCCTCTTTCCATTTGTAGCTAGAAAATAAGGAACTTGGTTCTTCCTATGAATGTATTTCTTCTAACATATAATAAAATCATTATGTTGTATTCTCCCTCATTGTGTTTCCATGCAAAATTCTAGTGTACTCTGTATTTATGGTTTCTTATTGTTCATGGTTGATTTATACTATTGATGATACATTAAATGCTAATTTTAAACTATTGAATTTTTCTCACAAAGTAAAAGAATACACATTTTGGTTAAAAGTGGTCATAAATAGCTCATATTGATTCACCCCCCCTTCTCTCAGTATTCCAACAATTGGTATCAGAGTAGGTCCCTTAAGAAATAGTTTAACCACTAGAAGGAGATCATAGAATACACTAATATTGGAGCACCAATATTTGATGGACAAAACTATGCCTTTTAGAATAAAAGGATGAAAACTCTTTTATAAGAACAAGGATTTGATGTTTGGAAGTTAGTAGTAGATGGATATACAACACCAACCACTCCCCCAACTGACAAAGATGGAAATAAACTTAGTGAAAAGAAATCAAAGGCTAAAGGAACCATTCTGAGTAGTATGGATAATTCAGTATCTGTCAAGGTTATGTATTGCAAGAATGCAAAGGATCTCTGGGATAAACTTCAAAATATTTATGAAGGAGGTGCCAAAGTCGAGGGAGATAAGCTACAAATCCTTAGAGGGAAATTTGAGCAATTGAAGATGAAGGAAGATGAAGACATTGCAACCTAATTTCTATGATTTGAAGAAATATTAAACACCATTAGAGGACTAGGAAAAGAAGTTGATGAATCAATGACTATTCAAAAGGTTCTAATATCTCTTCCTATGAGATTCAATCCTAAAATATTAACCCTAGCAGAAAGAAACGAACTTGACAATTTGAGCATGGACGAGATACATGGAATATGCACAGCTTATGAAATGAGGATAGAACAAGATAACCCAGTCATGAAGGAAGCAATGTTCAAGGAATCCAATAAGACAAATAATTAGAACAAGACAAATTCAAAACTATATTCTAGTTGTAGTGATGATTCAGAGGAAGATGAAGAAGTAGCAAACTTTGTGAGAAAGTTGAAAATGGGAACCAAAAATTACAAAGGTATGCTTCCATTAAAATGTTTTAATTGTGATATTATTGGTCATTTTTCTTCTAAATTCCCTTATTCTAATAATAAAGGTAGCAATGAAGAAGAATATCCTAAGAAGAAAACAAAAAATCAAAAGGGAGACAAGAGAAAGAACAAAAAAAAATTCTTCAAGAATTTTTTTTACTCCAAGGAAGACAACTCTTCATTAGATGAGGATGATGATAGTGATAATGATTCATAAAGAGTATTTTTCATGGAAGGAGTAAATGATGAATAAGATTCCAAAGACTTATAATAAGAAGGTGAAGTCGATCTCAGAGTAGAATTAACCAGTACCTTAGAAGAACTCAGGAATGAAAGAAATAAAATCAAGTGACTTAAGGAATAATTAAATAAGAAAGAAGGATCTAAAAATTCCAACTTGGAATAAATCGAGTAGATAATCAAAAAGTTAAAAATCTTGGTAGAAGAAGGTAGAATAATTGAAGAATAAATCATAAATCAGTTAGAAGATAAGGAGAAGACGATTGAAATTTTGGAAGCAGAAATAGTCACCTTAAGAAAAGATCTTCAAAAGAAAGACATGCAACAGAACAACACCAAGATATTGGATGATATCATCAGTAGTCAAAGGCCATACTATGATAGGTTTGGTCTAGGATACAACCATATGCATACTGAGAAAGGTTCAAGCTCCAAGATGATAGAACATGAAGAAGAAAAAAGAATCTATGCAAAAATAATAAGAAGTACTCAAGAATAAAATCACAGAGGAATTGGACCATCTAGAAGATTTACACCATAGAACCAAAAATCAACAACAAATCAATAAGAATAAGGATTCATAAGATAAACACATTTTAGAAGATCCCCTAAATTCAGGTATCAAAACATTTTTCTTGGTTTATGCTACTCTTGTAACAATTTTGGTCACAAAGCTACAAACTGTAGAGCCTATGCCAAGAACAGTAGAAACTATGAAGACTATTCAAACAATATTTACCCTAGAAATTCACATGAAGCACGAAACATAAATCACAATAGTTTTGGTTCACTAAGTAATGAAATAGAGTGATACAAGTGAAACAATTTTGGACACATGGCCAAAGATTGTAGACCGATTATTCCACCAAAGAAACCAAAGAAGAATAGCAGCAATCATAGACAAGAACCACACAGGATATGGAGAAAAAAAGCAAGATCAATTCAACACTAAAGAATGCTCACTTACTGTACAAGAAAAACACAAAAAAATTGGTTGGTATGTTGACAACGGTTGTTTGATGCAGGAGCATCACCGTACTCACTCAATGAGGTAGGTGGAAGATGACTCAACATCCAGTGCAGTGCACTAAATTGGTTTGGATTCCAAGGAGAGCGCGTGACTTTAATATTTTGAAAGTATTGTAATTAAAGATCCCAAGAGGTCTTGAAGATTGAGTCATTGTATGTGCTCCAGAGGAATGTAATTTCCTTTAACACATATAGGATTGTACACATTTCGAGCACTGACTCATATCTAGATTGTAATATCTCATTTATTGTAATAAGATTAGTGGTAGAATGCTTTAATTGTGATATGAAATCACTAGGATAATCCGAAGGGAAGGCTAGAGAATCACCCTCATGTATAAATGCATGTAATCTATGCCCAAAAGAGGTTGTTGAAGAGAGTTACATAGAGTTGTTGTTGAAAGAGGCCAAAGGCTATTAAAATATTTGTAAATGATTGTTGAAGGAATATAAAAGAGGAGATTTGATTTCAAGTTTCTGATTTTTCTTATCTCTGAGTCATTGGGTAATGTTATGTTATTTGTTTCTTTGTTTTTCTGCGTGTGTATATTGCAATTGAATGAATGAACCTTTAATGTTATTGTAAGTTTCAATTGTTTCTCTTCTAAAATATTGGTGCAAGGAGTGTGGAGGCTGAACTGTTCTAGGTTCAGAAGATCAAGAGAGATTGTGTAAGTTTACACAGAGTGAGTGCAAGGAGTGTGCCTATACTCATAAGAGTATAAAATCTCCGAGAGGAGACTCATGCAAAGAGTGTATAGAGCCAACACTTATTTAAGTGTTGAAAAATATCAGAGGAGAGATAGAAAAAGGAGTACACAGAGAATACTTAATTAATTCCTAATACAAAGAGGGAAGCGCAAGGCGTGCGCAAAATTCCAAGTCTTTTAAGCATTAAAAATCTCAAAAGGGAAGTGCAAGGTGTGAGCCCGAGTCTAAGTTATTCAAGTGAAGAAGCTTGAGGAAGAGAAGAATCTCTTTGTTTCAAGGTGGATAGACAAGATCTACTTGGGAGAAGCTAGAACTCCCTCACATTCATTGGATCCAGGTAAGAAGCGTGAGCATTAAACCCTCAATTCTTTCAGACTTCGCTGCTTCGACAATTTTCCTGTGTTTTTTGTAAAGGTGGAAAAACTGTTGAAGGCCTAAATCCCCAGAGTGAACCTACACCATAAATTGGAGGGAGAGGCATGACCCATCAGATCCTTGAGTGGTTCAGTGATTTTTCACTCTGAGAAAACTTGGTAGTTGTTTGCGTAAAGTTAAAATTCCCTAAAGTCTCAAAGCCCAAAGAAAATATGGACCGTTGGTTGATAGGGACACATGTCCACGTATTTACGAGTATCTAGAAGTCTAGCTATCCAAGGGATTGTGAGTCAAAGTTACTTTTACGTGAAAATCCATGAAGCTTAGATTTAATCCATGCCATTCATTATTAGGTACACGTGGACTGTGGATTTATGCCCTTCGCGACTTCGTCATTTACCGATTTAAGAGTCTAGTGGCGATCAGGAGATAAAAGTCCCGAAGCCTAGAGTTCCAAAGAATATCAAAGCCATTGGCTGTTAAGGAAGTGTGGAACATTGATCCATGAGCCCTCCGAGAATTATCCAATTTGACGTTTGGAGGATTTGGAGTATTATGTCATAAAAAATCCCAAAGCTCAAAGTTCTGGAGTGCTAGTCCAGGAATTCTCCAGTTTGACATTCAAAGGTTTGGAAGGTGTTGAGGGAAAAACTCTCGAAGCCCAAATATCCATAGCGCCGACGTTTTCTCTTTCAAAATTTTAATCCCCATATTTTGGCCCAAGGTCACATGAAGACTCCGCTGGAGTGAAAGGACCCTCATGAACAAGAGTTTTCATGCAGGTAAGGAAGTCAAGGCCCTTGGTAAATAATTATAAGGATTCAATGGGAACCTGAGAGCCACTTCAGCTCCTTCATAAATCGATCCTAGACTAGGAGTTCAAGTGAGCCCCCGTAGGAGGGGATACGGTTTGCATCAAGTGGTATCAGATCCTTAATAAGCTTTGTATGAAGAATTAATTGGAATCATGCTTCCAAAGAGACACAGGGACATACATGTGGTCAACGTAGCCATGGAGGAAGAAATTAGACAACTTTGTGCAAGGTTGGATGCCATGTAAATAGCATAAAGGAGAGAACCATAGGCTAGTGATGTCAACGAAGATAAAAGTGAAGATATAGAGGAAACAAAAGAAGCTATAGGGGAACAAGCAGTAGAGGAGCGATTGATGGGAGTTTTTTTCAAGATGGGAACCAGAGAAAAGATGGAAGTCCCTGATGTATCAAGGTAATTTGAATGTAGAAGGATTTCTTGACTAGATAAGTTCTTCAGAAAAGTACTTTAACTATGAGGATATTGATGATGAGAAGAAAGTAAAGCATGCAATGACCAGATTGAAAGGACATACAAATTTACGATGGGATGAGTTGCAAGTTGACAGAAGGAGAAAAGGTAAGTTCAATATTAAGAGTTGGGATAGAATGGTAGCTAAGCTCAAGGATAAATTCATACCCAAGGATTATCAGGTGAATCTATTCATAAAGTTGTATAATCTGAGATAGAAAGGTTTGTCGGTGAAGAAATATACTAAGGAGTTTTATAAGTTGAATATAAGAGCAAGACATAGGGAGAATGATGAAGAGAAAGTTTCTAGGTATATAAATGGATTTAGGTATGAAATCCAGGATGAGATTAGTACTATAATGATGAGGACATTAGAATATTCTTATCAGGTAGCCCTGAAGGCAGAGGAAAAATTTGTAAGAAAGCGGAGTCAAAGGAACAGTGGAAAAATTCCTAACAAAGGAAGAGGAATCACCAGAGAAAAATTCCAGAAATTCAGGGGAGAAGTTGGAGGACTTAACAATCAGACAGAGAGAGGAGGAAGTTCTAGAGGACACTATAGGAATAAATAATTTTCCCAGAGGTATCAGAAGAGACAGAGGAGGAGAACTGAAGTGTTATTCTTGTGGGAAAACATGACACATGTCTTGGGAATGTCCTGAAAAGAACAATGCAGGAGTTAAGTTGATGGTGTAAAGTTGAGTTTAAAATAGTTGGTTATATCGATGAATTTTTATGTGATATCGTACCTATGGATTTTTGTCATGTCTTTTTGGGAAGATCGTGGAAATATGACAGAAATTTCATACATGATGGGAGGAAGAATACTTATATCCTTGAGAAAAATGGGTGTAATCATATGTTGTTTCCAATAGAAGAAAAAGGAGTCAAAGAGGAATCTAGTCCTAGTATAATTCTCATGAGTGGGAAGCAACTCTTGAAAGAAGTCAAGAAAGACTAGGACATGCAGTTTTTTGTTATAGGTAAGCTGAGAGTCATCCTTACAATCACTTCTATGAATGATTTTCCTATGAAATTTCAGGACTTATTGGATTAGTTTGTTGACATTGTGGTGAATGAGTTACCCCATACTTTACCACCCATCAAGAGTATCAGTCATCATATTGAACTTATTTCGGGAGCAAGTTTTCCGTACAAAGAAGCATAAAGATTGACCCCTCGGGAGAATCAAGAGGTCAAGGAGTAGGTCCAAGAGTTTTTGGATAAGGGTTTGATCAGAGAAAGCTTCAGCCCATGTGCAGTACCAACTGTGTTGAGTCCAAAGAAGGATGGAGGTTGGATAATGTGCACAGATTCTAGAGAAATCAACAAGATAACCATCAGGTATAAATTTCCTTTACCCATAATGAATGATTTAATGGATTGTTTGAGTTGAGCTAGTTATTTTTCCAATATAGACTTGAAGAGTGGTTATCATCAGATAATAATGAGAGAGTGAGATGAATGGAAAACACCATTAAAAACAAATGAAGGATTGTATGAGTGGATTGTTATGCATTTTGTCTTAACAAATGCACCAAGTACGTTCATGAGATTGATGAATGAAGTGCTCAAATATTTTATTTGGGAAGTTTGTGATTGTTTATTTGGATGATATTCTAGTTTTCAGTAAGACTGAAGAGGAGCATTTAAGATATTTGAAGATGGTGTTGAGAAGGTTGCAGTGAGAAAAGATGTTGGTGAATTTTAAGAAATGTTATTTTATGAAGATAGAACTTGTGTATTTGGGATTTGTAATCTCTTAAAATGAATTGGAGATGGATCCATAAAAGGTGAGAGATATAAGAGAGTGGCTTTCTCCAGGAAGTGTGTTTGAAGTAAGAATTTTTCATGGGTTAGCGAGATTTTACAGAAAGTTCATTAGGAATTTCAGCAGTATTTGCACACCCATATTAGATACTATAAAGAAGGAGTTTGGTTGTTTTGATTGGACAAAAGAAGCTGAGAAATGATTTAAAGTGTTGAAAGAAAATATAGCAGAACAACCTATTTTAGCTTTGCCATATTTTAAGTAGACTCTCCAGGTCAAATGTGATGCAAGTGGAGTGGCCATTGGCGCAGTTTTAAGTCAGGATGATAAGCATGTTGCTTATTTTAGTGAGAATTTGAATGATGCTAAGAATACGTGTTCGACATATGACGAGGAATTTTATGCTATAATTCAAGATTTGAAAAAGTGGAGACATTATCTCATGCCAAAGGAGTTTATTTTGTATACTGACAATCATGCTTTCTAGTTCATAACCAGACAAGATAAATTGAACCAAAGACATGCCAAATGGGTAGAATTCATGCATAATTTTACTTTTTTCATTAAGTATATTAATGGGAGTGTTAAAAAAGTTACATATTCTTTCAGCAGAATATGTTTAGTCTTACAGGAATTCCAAGTGGAGACTTTGGGATTTGAACACATCAAGGAGATGTACTGGGAAAACCCAGACTTCAAGGAAGCTTACGAAACATATGAAAATCCTTTGTTAAGGGATAGACATCAATCAATGGAGTATATGATCCAAGAAGGACTATTATTCAAAGGAAGTAGATTGTGTATTCCAAGATGCTCAATGAAGGACAATTTTTTGAAGGAGAAACATAGCGGAGGATTGGTTGTACACTTCATCCATGATAAGACATATGCACAGTTGAGTTCCTCATATTATTGGACATGTATGAGGTCTAATGTGAATAATTTCATGGAAAGATGTATAATTTTCCAGTATTCTAAAGGGAAGCAACAAAACACATGATTGTATCAACCATTGCCTATTCCAGTCAGGCCATGGGATTGTGTAAGTATGGATTTTGTTTTGGGATTGCCAAGAACCTAGACGAGAAATGATTCAATATTTGTGGTGGTAGACATATTTTCAAAGATGACACATTTCATAACATCTCACAAAAATAGTGATGTTACCCACATAATGAATATTTTTTTTAAGGAGATTGTGATATTGCATGGGTTACCCAGAAGTACAGTCTTAGAGAGAGATACCAAATTCATGGGACACTTTTGGAGGAATTTGTGGAAAAGGTTGGGAAAAAATTTGTCTTTTAGTTCAACATATCACCCTCAGACAGATGGGAACACTAAGGTAGTAAATAGAATCTTGGGGAATCTACTAAGGAGTTTGGTAGATGAGCATAATAGTCAGTGGGATCAAGTTTTGCCTCAAGTGGAGTTTGAGTATAACGACTCATCAAACAAAAGTACTAGTAAGATTCCATTCCAGATAGTATATGGAATGCATCCAAGAGGAATTTCAGAATCGAGAGATTTGGGGCAGACCAAGTTTCGAAGTGCAGGAGCAGAGGATTTTGCTGCAGAGATGCAAAATTTGCATGATCAAATCAGAAGACAACTACATGATAACAGCCAGAGATACAAAGACAAAGTATAATAGAGAAGAAAAAAAGTGAATTTTTAGATCAGAGATCAAGTCATGGAACACCTAAGGAAGGAAATATTTCCAAGAGGGAAATATACTAAGCTGAAGATGAAAAAGATAGGCCGTTGTAAAATCCTTAGAAAATTCGCTAAAAATGCTTATGAGATTGAACTGCCAAAAGATATTGGAATTTCACCAATATTCAATGTAGCAGACTTGTACCATTACAGGATGGATGAAACATAAGGGACATATGATCAAGAGGATATTTAGTCAAATCAATACATGGACATAGCAGAGAAGCCACAAATAGAGAATATTTTAGATTAGAGGATTTTCAAGAAACCCAGGAGGAAATTTTACTATGAATATCTGGTTAAGTGGGAGAATCATCCAGTAGAAGATGCCAGTTGGATAACTGAAATTTATATCTAGAATCATGGAAAGATAGTGGAGGAGGTCATGAACAGGATCCCATGATTTTTTTTATCCAAAGGAGTATGATGCAGGAGCATCATCATCGTCACTCAATGAGGTAGGTGGAAGATGACTCGACATCCAACGCAGCGCACTAAATTGGTCTGGATTCCAACGAGAGTGTGACACCTTGATATTTTGAAAGTATTGTAATTAAAGATGCCAACAGATCTTGAAGCTTGAGTGTTGTGGGGTATTATACCCTACGGACTAATAAGCTAGGGCTCTAAACTTATACGCAGATCATGACCCTTAAGATTCAACTTTTAACCTCCTACCCAAAATCTCAACCCTTTTTCAAGCAAACATGGGAA
>JZKD02S1707506.1:21386-89074 GCA_000966675.3 Picea glauca
TTGTTTTAAGTGGTTTTTTGAGGAATTACTCAGCATGGCTTTGGCTAGGAAGAGGCATGAGTTGGCCTGATGCCAGGTAAACCTGTATGGTGCATTTTAGGGTTATAACATTGAGCCGTTGTATTTTCTCTAGAGGAATGTATTTTCCTTTAATACATGTAGGATTGTATGAATTTTAAGAACTGGTTCATATCTAGATTGTAATATCTCATTTATTGTAATAAGCTTAGTGGTAGAATGCTTTAATTGTGATATGAAATCACTAGGATAATGTGGAAGCAAGGCTGGAGAATCCCCCTCATGTATAAATGCATGTAATCTATGCCAAAAATAGGTTGCTAAAGAGACTTACATAGAGTTGTTGTGGAAAGAAGATGAAGGTTGTTAAAATATTTGTAAATAATTGTCGAAGGAATATAAAAGAGGAGATTTTATTTCAAGTTTCTAAGTTTTCTTATCTCTAAGTCATTTGGTAATGTTATGTTATTCGTTTATGTGTTTGTATGTGTGTGTATATTTTGGTTGAATGAATGAACCCTTAAGGTTATTGTAAGTTTCAATTGTTTCTCTTCTAAAATATCGGTGCAAGGAGTGCATAGTGCCCACGTAAGGAGTGTGGAGGGCAAACCGTTACAATTTCAAAAGCTCAGGAAATATTGTGTAAGTTTACACAAAGAAAGCGCAAGGAGTGTGCCTATACTCATTAGAGTATAAAAGCTCATAGAGGAGACTCATGCAAAGAGTGCACAGAGCGAACACTTAGTTAAGTGTTGAAGAAGCTCAGAGGAGAGATAGCACAAGGATTTTGCAGAGGATACTTCTTTAATTCCTAAGCCAAAGAGGGAAGCACAAGGCATGCACCAAAGTCTGAGTATTTAATGCAAGGAAAATATCAGAAGGGAAGTGCAAGGTGTGCACCCAAGTCTAAGTTCTTAAAGGGAAGAATCTTGAGAAAGAGAAGAATCTCTTTGTTTCAAGGTGGAAAAACAAGATATGTTAGGGAGAAGCTAGAACTCCCTGACAACCATTGGATCCAAGTAAGAAGTGTGAGAATTAAACACTCAAGTCCTTCACACTTTGTTGCTTCGATAGTTTTTGTGTGTTTGTTGTAAAGGTGGAAAAATCCCCGAAGACTCGAAGCCCCTAAGTGAAACTACATCATAGATTGCAGGGAGAGGCACGAGCCATCCGATCCTCGAGTGGTTCGGTGATTCTACACCCCGGGAAAATTTGGTAGTTGTTTGCACAAAGTGAAAATTCCCTGAAGCCTCGAAGCCTGAAGAAAATATGGATCGTTGGTTGACAGGGACACATGTCCATGGATTTATGAGTATCCATAAGTTTGACTATCCAGGGGATAGTGAGCCAAAGTTACTTTTGCATGAAAATCCCTAAATCTTGGAGTTAATCTAGGTTGTTCATTGTTGGGGACATGTGGACCATGGATTTCCACCCTTCCGCACTTCGATGTTTGGTGATTTGGGAGTCTAGTGATGATTAGGAGATAAAATTCCTGAAGCCCGGAGTTCTATAGCAGATCACAGCCGTTGGTTGTTGAGGACATGTGGACCATTGATCCATGAGCCCTCTGATAATTCACCAATTTGACATTCAAATGATTTGGAGTATTGTGTTGTAAAACCTCCTGAAGCCCGAAGTTCCGAAGTGCTAGTCCTGGAATTCACCAGTTCATCGTTTGAAGGTTTTGGAGGGTGTTGAGGGAAAAAATACTGAAGTCCGAAGCTCCAGAGCATCAAAGTTGTTTCTTTCAAAAATTTAAGCCCCAGGTTTTGGCTCGAGGTTACATGAAGACTCCGTTGGAGTGAAATGAACCTCGCGAACATGTGTTTTTTCACAAGGAAGAAAAGGCCCATGGTAAGGGTTTAGTGGGAACCTGACAGACACTTCGGCTCATGTGTAAATCGATTCTATACCGAGAGGTTGCGTGAGCCCTCGTAGTAGGGGAGTGGTTTTGCATCATTGTTCAAATAACATGAAAGATGACAAGAACAAGTTTTTGAATATGAGAAGGAACGATATGGATCAGTTTCACTTGGAAATGATAACTCAACCAAAATAATAGGTAGAGGCATAATCAAGCTTGGGAGAAAATATTCCAAGGTAGAAAATGTTCTACTGGACGAAGATATGAAGAAAAATATTTTGAGTGTTAGTTAAATGTGTGATCAAGGAAACAAACTTTTGTTTCATTTAGAAAAATGTGAGATAAGAAAAGAAGGATCAGGGAAATTGGTGGCTATAGCTATAAGAGCTCAAAACAACATATATGTCCTAAATGAGATTGGAAAGGAAAAATGTTTCTTAGGAAAGAAAAATGAATGTTTTCTCTGGCATAAAAGGATGGGTCACATAAACTTTGATAACCTTGTGAAAATTAGTAGAAAGGAAGGAATGAAAGAAGTTCCTGAGATTTAAAATTCAGAAAATACTCTATGTGAGCATTGTCTACAAGGAAAACAAACCAGGACCAAGTTCAAATCAAAAGAGTACTCCACAAAAAAACCATTGGATATTATACGCACTGGTCTATGTGGAACTACAATAAAAAAGGGATTAAATGGAGAACAATATTTTTTGCTATTGGTTGATGAATCCATAAGGATGATTGCAGTTTTCTTTCTCATGAAGAAGTCATAGGAATTCAAACACTTCAATATATACAAAGAGATGGTTGAAACCGAAATGGATTTGAAAATCAAGTGTTTGGGATAATACAATGGAGGAAAGTTTACATCAAAGGAATCCATGGATTTCTATGGTGAACATGGGATACAGAGATTGTTCTCAGTAGCCATAACACCTCAGCAATATGTAGTGGTCGAAAGGTGTAATGTCCCCAAGGCCGAGCCTAGTTGTAAATCTTGTTTACGAAATGAGTTGTAAAAATGTTTTATAGGCTGGTGATCTAATTTTATATAAGTTGGTGGGCTTATGTGATTGTTAGGCCGGAGAGCCTGAGTGTTTAAGGCCAAGAGCCTGATGTTGTACATATATCTATGAAGAACATTAATAAAAATATAAACACTGCTGTGTGCAGGCCGACACGATGGATGAGTGATGGGGGACTAATATTCCACAGAGTGGGAAAGGGATTAGGGTCTAGAAGGTGGGAAAAGGGGGCTAAGTGTGGAGCCTAGGGGATAAACCTAAGGGCTTAAGTCTTGGGAATAATATTTTAATATTATTCTAAAAATACATGTGAATAATATGTTTTTATCCTAAGTTCTTTTGGAATGACATGTGGCTTCCAAATGGTGGGAGGAATGCACACTGATGGAAGCATGCATCTTCATGGGTGACAAGTGTCAACCCAAGCCCATGTAAATAAAACAGCTAAGATGAGTCATGGTGGGGGGACGACTTCATTCTAATCGACTATCTGAGCGTGAACTGATCCAACCTCGGCAAGAGACCTTGTGCATCTTCTGAACTATACATCCACTGAACTAGAAGCTTGTGTTGATTTTGGGAAAAGTCTATGTTTGTTCTGGAAAGCTGATACACCCCTTCTCTGTTCTAAACTGTGGAGTATGAATTAACCCCTGCGTGGACAACTCGTCACACATCCTTGATAGTCTAGAGTGTGAGTCTATCTCATGTTTCCATATTGAGAAAACGGAAGTGTCCCATCCTTGCTAAGCCTGGTTATTCTATTGCACCTGTATGTAGTTGTCCTGGGATGTTCCTGTCTGGATTCCCATTGATTGTGGTGGATGTGTAGTGTTTGATCCTATGTGGATTTTTGTCCAGTTAGTACAACACTATATTCAGGTGAGAGAGGTGGTGAAGTTGGAAGAATAGGTTGTTGGGCCTGTGAGCGACTCTCTCCAGGTGAGAGAGTGTGCAGAGGAAGGACAGAACTCCTGGAAGGAACCCTGTAGCGACCACAGAGCTCAGAGACTTCCGGTTCGGTTTGTTGCTGAAACCCAAGGTGATATGGATTTTATGAGAAGAATGAAATGAATACATATTATTAATAGGTGCTTAACACAAAATAACAGAGATACAATAAAACTGGTTTTCTATTCAATGACGAAAAAACCCGAAACTGTAAAATACAGCAGAAACAAGCTTGCTGGAATGGTAGCGGCTTATCTCTGAGAAGAGATGTGACAGTAGCACGCATTTGAAAGAAGAAGGTTACAGTGAGTCTCTAAAGGCCTTTTTAAAATAAGAAAGAATGCCAAAAACACTAGACATACAAAAACCTAACCCTAGGAGATGAAGCGCCAAAAGTCATGTGGGCTCCGTTTGGGTAAGTTAGTATATCAACTTCTCGGGGTCGTAACTTTTGCATACAATCTCTGTTTTAGGCGTGTGATAGCCCGTTGGAAAGGTATCATTGAGGAGATTCATTTTGGGGGCTCAATTATTCCTTTATCTATCATTGAGTATATCAATACCGAAAAACCTTCATTTAGGCCCTCAAAATGGCCCCGAAAGCTAAAACTGCTAAAAATAGTAAATTGCCAAAAATGTCAGAAAACTGTTTTGAGCCTGTTGGAAAAGGTGTGTTGCCATAGATATCCATATGGATCAATCCTCCCTCCTTAGGAAGCAATGGTCTCCATTTCGTTGAGGTCCCCCATTAGATGAGGAAATTTCTGCTGAATTTGGCACCGGGTGAACCACTTGCCTTGGTGCAAGAGCTGCCCTACTTTGACGACACGATAAAGTTGGATCCTTTGTTGCCGAGTGCCCTTGATCTGTCTGTCCACAATCTGATCATTGGATGCCTGTTGTATGCAATCAGGGTTGAGCTCTATTGGTGTCAGCTCTTCTGCTACTTCTGAGGTGTCCAATAATGGTGGGAAATAAGGGCGAAGGAGATCCACGTTGAACACTGTGTGCAGGCCAAGGAAAGAAAGAATGTTGAGCTCAAAATCATTATCCCCCATGGCCTTGGTGATATTTTACGATCCATAACGGAGTGGGAAAAAATTCCGATGGGGTCCTGTAAGGCATTCTTTCTGCAAGTGCAACCAGACTTTGTCGCCCACCTGAAACTTATGCGGCACCCGCTGTTGATCATGGTTCTATTTGTACTTGTCATTGGACTTCTGTAGGATATCCTAAACTTGTTGGTGGATGTGTTGGATCCACTCAATGAACTGGGTGGCTTTGTTAGCTTCAGTTGGAGCAGGAGATGAGTCATTTGAGGTGACCGCAAGGGGAAGTGAAACATCTATGGGACCTAATGGTTGGAATCCCAACGCCACTTGAAAGGGGTTGTGGTTGGTTGAGCTGTGCAAGGCTCGGTTGTAGCTATGCTAGACATAGGGAAGGTTCTCATCCCATGTTCGAGGGTTCTTTGAATTATACATGCGAAGGATATGCACAATCATTCGATTTACAAACTCGGTTTGGCCATCTGTCTGGGGGTGGAAGGCCATGGATTTGGTGATCTTGGTGTCCAGTAGTGACCAGAGGCTCGACCAGAATGTGCTGATAAATCTACTATCCTGATTTGAGAAAATGGTTTGTGGGATTCCAAAATGTACTCAGACTCATTCAAAGAAGATCTTGGTAGTGGCCTCTGTTGTGATTCTCTTCTTGAAAGAAACCATAATCGCCATCTTAGAAAAGCAATCAACAACCACAAAAACACAGTCATTTCCCCGCTTGGTGGATGGGAGGCCTGACATGTAGTCCATTGAGATGGATTCCCATGGCCTGTCAGGAGTGGGAAGAGGGGTGTACATGCCCTGTTTCTTAGTGGTCAGTTTGGCAATAGCGCAGGCAGTGCAGGACCTAATATACTTGCCGACCTCCTGTCAAAGTTTTGGCTAGTAGAAATGTTTCTATAGCATTGCCACTGTCTTTTCGACGCCGAAGTGTCCTACCACCAGACTGTAGTGGGATTCCCAGATCAGCTTCGCTTGCTCACTTGATGGAACACATATATGGCCTAGATGACACAAAAACCCATCCTGAAGATGGAAATTATCGACAACTGCATTTGCACCCAACATTTGGTAGCTAGTGGCGAAGTCAGGGTCTGTCTCATAGAGTTAGGGCCATCCAAATGTCTCATGGCTGCAAGATTTTAGCATCGCAGTGAGTGCCATGACTGGTGGTTTGCTGAGGCAATCAGTGACATGATTGGTGCTTCCTATTTTATACTTGATTTTGAGGTGGAATTGTTGCAAGTATGTGGACCACTTTTGATGGCAGTCATTCTACAATTTTCCCTGTGTCTGCATGAATTGCAGTGGCTTATGATCAGTGTGGATGACTGTCTCCTTCCCAAGAATGTAATGTCTCTACTGGCGGCATGCTTTCACAATGGAGTACATTTCTTTGTTGTAAGTAGGGTACTTATGGATAGTATCTGACAATGTCTCACTATGATAGGCTACGGGGTGGTCGTGCTGAGTGAGAACAATGCCCACAACATAGTCTGAAGCATCTGTCTCGATCTCAAAGGGATGTTGCAGGTTTGGTAGTGAAAGTACTAGGGCTGAGCACAAGCGCTGCTTCAAATCATCAAACACTTGTTTTTGGGACAGGCCCCACGCAAATTTTGCCTTACCACCACCCTTGTTTATTTGGCTGAGGGCCGATCCAATATGGGAGAAACCCAACATGAACCTATGGTAGAAATTAGTAAGTCCCAAGAAGCTTCGAATCTCAGTGAGTGTTGTTGGGGCTGGCCAGTCACGGATGACTCGGATCTTGGCTAGATCCACATGTATGCCATGTTGATCAATGATGTAGCCCAGGTAATGGACCCTGTCCATGCTGAAGGAGAATTTTTCCAGGTTGGCGTATAGCTATTGCTTTCATAGGGTGTGCAAAACCTGTTGGATATGCTTCAAGTGTTCAGCCCAAGTCTTGCTGTAAATTAGAATGTCATCCAGATACACCACTACAAAATTATTGGTGAATGGTCGCAGAATATCGTCCATCATCCTCATGAAAGTGGCTAGAGCATTTTTCAAACCAAAGGGCATGAACAACCATTCAAAAAGTCCTTCCTTTGACTTGAAGGCAGTCTTCCATACATCTGTCTGTTCTATCAGGACCTGGCGGTAGCCAGACTTCAGATCAATCTTACTGAATTATTTGGCCCCCGTGAGTTGATCAAGGAGGTCATCGATTCGGGGAATCAGGTACCGGTTTCTGATAGTGAATTTATTCAGATCTTGGTAATCAATACAGAGTCACCAGGTTCCATATTTCTTCTGTACCAGCATGATTGGGCTCCTGCAAGGTGATGAGCTGCGGCGGATGTGCCCCTTGTGGAGCAGTTCTTGGATCTGTCACTTGATCTCCTCATTCTCTAACAAAGAGAGATGATAGATTGTCCCATTGGTTAGCGGTGCATTGGGGGTCATATCGATGGGGTTCTTGACCTGGCAATGCAGAGGTACCCCTATAGGTGAGGAGAATGTATCCGAGTATTCTTCCATGACCTTATCTACTTGCTTCTGCTGTGTGGAGAGGTCGGCCACAGAGACCCTGGATGTGGATGCGATCTTTCGCTTATTATGAGAGAAAATCATGAAGAAGACAAACTTCCCCATCTGAGAGATGACCTTCCTTCATTGCTTAGAAGAGATCAAGGAAATAGCACTAGGTGGGACTGCCTCAGGTATCCTGCACAATTTTCTGTTCAAAGTAATAATAACACTATGACGCTTAGACTCATATATAGCATGATGTTTCCATAAATAAGGTTGGACCAAAAGAACATCACAAACTTTGAGAGGAGCAACATCACACAATACCTCATATTTGAAGGGCTTGATGTCGTATGACAATCAACGATGTTGGCTGACGCAGAGATCGCTTCCTTGGCAGAGCCATCCAATGGTGTAGGTTTTTGGGTGCGGTGTTGTTGGCAGGGCCAGTCGCTTGATGACCTATGCTGAGATGAGGTTCTTCTGGCTACCGCTGTCAATGATGAAGTGTAGTGGGGTGCCTTTAACCCACATCTGTGAATGGAAGAGGTGCTCTCCTTCTTCTAGCTCGTCTGTTTCACCAAGATGGAGCTTGGTGGTAGCAATGGTGGCACTGGGTTCTGCGTCAATGATCCATCTTCCCCTTTCTGGTTCTATCTCGGAGTCAGAATCTACATCTGATTCAGAGGCTTTCACTTCGGCCACCAGTGACTGCTTTGAGTGGCAGTCAGTAGTGTTATGCCAAGGGATCTTATGGAAGTCACACCACTTCCCGGTATCTTTCTTTATCTTTTTGGTGTCCGTATTTTCTTGTGTCTTGTACTGGTTGTCTTGATATTGTCCATATTTGATCTATTCTTTGTTCAGTGGGCTGGGGCCACCCTTTCCTAGCTTTTATTATGAGGGATTCCCAGGCCCAAATTGCCGCGTCTTTTGTTTGAGATTCTGCTCGATTTTGACGGCATATCAGTAGGCTGTGCCCAAGGATGAGATGTCCATAAATTCCATTTTGGTCTAGATGTATATATGCAGAGCACCATGGTACTTGAGCACCAAATGTCGCTCCTAATATTTGATACCCAACTTGGTGTGCAAGGTATGGAAGATATTTGTGAAATCTGTCACTGCTTGGTCTCTTTCTTGCCGTAGTGTGGTCCATTTGGTATACAGGTCGTCATAACTTCTGACAGGGTAGTATTGTTCCTGAATAGCATCCCTGAAGGATTCCCAGGTGGCCATGACTGAAAATAATGAGGTTTACTCTATTTTATTTTTCTCACATAAAGTTTCCCAGCAATCTTTGACATGGGGAATGGCTTTGAGGAGCGCAAAAGTAATCTTTTCTCTATTCAAAAATTTATGAACAAAAAAATACCCTTCTAGTAGATTCAACCACTTGTCGACAACATCTATGTCTATATGAAATTCAAATATAGGAATATAAAATTTTAATTGTACCTTGAAGGAGGCGACGCCTCTGTTCGAAGAAGATGCATCACCTATTGGTAGTCGCCGAAGGATTTGCGCGACATTATCCATCATCTCGTTCCTCTTTTGCATGAGGGCTTCCTCAATAAATAGTTTGAAAGGATATCCTATCCCATCATATTTATTTTCTCCTACCATGGGAGGTCACTTGGGCGTGCGAGAGCTTCTGTCCTCAAGAGAAACAAGCTCGAGACCCAACTCTTTGTACTCCGACCTCGTTAGGGACATGCATTAAGACGACAAGGACCAGACCGCTCTGATACCACTAATCTGGATTTTATGAGCAGAATGAAATGAATAAAGATTATTAACAGGTGCTTAACAAAAAATAACATAGATACAGTAAAATTGGTTTTCTATTCAATAACGAAATAAGCTGGAACTGTAAAATGCAGTGGAAACAAGCTTACTGGAATGGCGACGACTTATCTCTGAGAAGAGATGTGACGACAACGTGCATTCACAAGAAGAAGGTTTCAATGAGGCTCTGAAGGATTTTTTACAATAATCAAGAATTCCCAAAACCCTAGACATCCAAAAACCTAACCTTAGGAAATGAAGCGCCAAAAGTCATGTGGGCCCCGTTTGGGTAAGTTAGTACATCAACTTCCTGGGGTCGTAACTTTTGCATACAATCTCCGTTTTAGGTGTGTGATAGCCCATTGGAAAGGTATCATAGAGGAGATTCATTTTGAGGGCTTAAAAATGAATTAGGCTATCATTGAGGAGCTCGATACTGAAAAAAATTCATTTAGGCCCTCAAAATGGCCCCGAAAGTTACAACTGCTAAAAATAGTAAATTGCCAAAAATGTCAGAAAACTGTTTTGAGCTAGTTGGAAATGGTGGGTGGCCACTGATATCCATTTGGATCACAAGGCAAGGGAGGTTAGATTCCGAGGGACTGTCTAGGTGACAGAGAAGGTGTATACTCCTGGGGTGGAACATGCATGTGGGGAAGGAGAGTTTGTGAGCAGTGAGTATGAGTGGTTCCTGGACGAGAATTCCTTCCTTGTGACTGTGTGTTTACCCTGTAACCTCAGCCTAGCCTAGGATTCCTTGCCTTGGGGATGGAACTTAGTCCCATCTTGGGGGTGACCCACTTCTGAGCTTGATAAGAAGTGTGGTCTAATGCTGGGAGGTTTGTGGAAGGCCTACACTTGGTTGGTGGAATTACCACCGTTTCAAAGATAAGTACCAGATGATGTTTTAATTACGTTTATGCATGTTTGTGTATTTATATTTATCATGTATTTTGATGTGCATACGAAGTAATGTTAAAGCCATTGATTATTTATAATAGTAGTAATTCTTATGGTTACTCTGAGTTTAAATCTGTTTCAGTTGCTTAAATGCGTGTCTTCTATATAGAATTAAGTATGATATTGTTATTCTGTGAAGTAGCGCCTGCCCGAACCAGAATGGGGACATTATAGTTTGGTATTAGAGCGTTACAGTATGAAAGAGTGTTACAGTTTCATATCAGAGCCAAGGTTTCGACACTGAGCCTAGATGGGCCAGTTGAGTGGTCTTTGGACTGAGGGTTTGAGGAGAGATTGTGTCTAGAGGACCAATTTCAGACCTTTGAATTCTCATGAGTGTCAAGGAGTTACTTGACCATGTTACTAAGCTTAGGAGGTGCAGCGTTGTTATAAAACTGCAACCAGTGTGGTATATGGCCGCAGGGAGAGAGAGAAATCCACACCAGAAGTGTTGGATCCTTAAGATATGTTCGGGAGGAAAGGAGAACCCTCATGACTGTCAGATATGGAGAACGTGCACAAGGTTTAAAAACCTTTCGAGTTGCACAAGAACGTGGAAATTGCGATACGCGAAATCCCAAATTCATCGAGACCATCCATCAGGGAAAACATGGCTGTCGATAGGCGTTTCGGCACCCGGAAAACCCAAGGGAAAGAACCCTTGCTTTTTCAAGTCAAAAAATAGAGAAACCCCAAAATCCCAAAAATGTCGAAAGGATCTACGTAGTAGATCCAAGAAAATTCTAACCGTTGGATTTTCGATTGGAATGGACATGGACACATGGATGTGCACCACATGCCAGTGAGTCAAGAAAACATGTGAGAATGGTGGGACCCAATGATGTCACCGAAGGTGATGTGGACCCTCCTGAATGTGCCACGCATCACTATGGTTAAGGGCGACAACTTTACTGTGGGCCCGAACAGTAATGTAAATCGAAATTTCAGAATTTGGGAGTTGGAGTGACAAGAGGTTGGGAGTCACTGCATCATGAACTCCTGGGTACCGAAGACCTGAAACCCAAAAGCAAGTGTGAGAGCCTCGTGGACCAAAACCCTGAAGCCAGAAGTCCTGAAGTCCCAAAATTTGTAGAGCTATCAGAGCTTAGAAAAATTTGTGAAGTCAAAACATTTTCTCACTCACATTGGTTTATGACTGTTGTGGTTTTTATTAAGGGATAAGGCCTGACAAACTCCGATTGAATGCATGTTGTGTTTGTAGAGTTCAACGAGTGTCAGGACAACCAAAAATCGACACTGAGTATGGAATTGGAAGAGGTGTATATTGCCTCTGAAACAGAGGATGAAAGGGTAGGAAGGAATGTCAACCTGGGAGTCGAAGGATCAAACTCCAATGGGCACAGAAGAGAATTGGATAAGGAAGGACATATGATGAAACTCATTGAAAGATTGCAAAAATATGCCCAGGCTCACCGATATGATAGTTGTAATCTCATGAGAGTCAGGGATCAGCAGGGTGAATTCAACTTAAAAATGTTGAAGAGCCTGGAAAGAATAGAAAGTAAATTGGAGAAGGGGAGTGATTCAAGCAAGACAGAGAGTCGCAGGACCCCGGAGAGGAAAAGAAGATCAAGAAGTGTTAGGACCCCTGAGAGAAAAAGAAGATCGAGGAGTGGTAGTAGAGATCATCGTCGCTCCCTAAATAATTCCAGTAAGGAAGCACATAGTAGTTCAAGCCCATATCCTACTAGAAAGCAAAAGAGATCTGGGATGGATGAATTGAAAGGGGAGATGAATAATATTAAGCCTCATAAATTTGATGGAGAACATAAGAAGGAGGAATATTCTAAAACATGGTTGCTTGGCATGAGGAAATATTTCCAACTACAGAATTACTCCTCTCATGTATAAGGAAGGATTACATTAGAGATAAAGATATCACTTGGAAGGAGTTCAAGAGGTATTTCTAGAAGAAATACATGACTAAATGAAACTATGACAGAAAGATGAAGGAGTTCTTCGAACTCAAGTTAGGTAGCATGACCATTGATGAATACGAACGAAGTTTCTTGGAACTACTAAAGTATGTTCCATTCATCAAAGATGAGGTTGTCAAGATTTAGAGATATCTGAGTGGACTACCACCTTCCATTAGTGAAAAGATCCAGTATGATGATCCCGAGACTATGGAAGAAACAATAAGAAGGGAAAAATTCTTGTATGAACAACAAAGAGAAAGGCCTACTTTTTGGAAGGCTTGGGATGATCAGAAGAAGTTCAGGAAAGAGTAGAAGCTGAAGGGAAACAAGCCTCCCTTTTTCAGAATCAGTCCTTAGGGACAACCATCCTTTAGGAATCCCAGGAAGGATGAAGTGGATGAACAAATGCCCATACCACCACCTATGAAGTGTTGGGGCTGTAAAGGAAACCATAGGTATCGAGACTGCCCCTACATAAAAGATAAAGCGAGAACCATCCACAATGTTCAACAAGTTGAAACAGTGGAGGATATGGGCAACAAAATTCCAAGGATCTACGCAACCATGGACAACAAGCAAGAAGAATTTCAATCGCACATGATTGAAGTGGAAGGTATGATTAACAACCGACCATTTAGTATTTTAATCGATTCAGGGGATAACCATAATTATTTAGATCCTAGGGTGGTGGAAAGTTTGCATTTATCAAGAAGAAAACATGAAAAGTCTTGGTTAGTGAAGTTGGCTACAGGAACCAAGAGGAAAGTCACTGATTTGGTGAAGTCCTATCTTGTGGACATGAAAGGACTGAGAACAAAGGTTGGATTGAATATTCTTCCTTTAGGATCTTATGATTGTTTAATTGGAATGGACTAGTTGGACCAACACCATTCCCTCCTGGACTGTCATAACAAGAGGTATACATGCCTGGATGAGGAAGGGAATTGAAAAATAGTCCAAGGGATTCCTAGAGATGTGGTTGTTAGAGAAATCTTAGCCATGCAGCTGAAGAAGTGCTATAGAAAAGGCTCTCAATTATTTGCAGTCTGTGTGGAGGAAGCATCCAGAGATTAAGTCTCAAGGATTGAAGACCATGAGGCACTCACAGAGTTGAAAGACATATTTCAGGAGGTACCTGGACTACATCTGAAGAGAGACATCGATTTTTCTATAAATTTGATGCCTAGAGCAGCTCCAGTGTCAAAAGCTCCATATAGAATGAGTACGCCAGAGCTGAAAGAGTTGCAATCGCAACCTAAAGATCTTCTAAAGAAGGGGTACATTTTCCCCAGCATGTCAGCTTGGGGTGCCCTAGTCCTGTTCATGAAGAAGAAAGATGGGACATTGAGGCTGTGCATGGATTTCTCACATTTGAACAAGGTAACTGTCAAGAACAAGTATCCTCTGTCGAGGATCGATGATCTTTTCGATCAGTTGAAGGGTGAAAAAATATTTTCAAAGATAGATATCAGATCAGGATATCACCAAGTAAGAATAAAGGATGAGGACATCAGCAAGACCGCCTTTAGAAAAAGGTACGGTCATTACGAGTTCATAGTGGTGTCATTTGGACTGTCAAACGCACCTACAGTTTTTATGTGCTTGATGAATGGTGTATTCAAGGACTATTTAGACAAGTTTGTCATAGTCTTCCTAGATGACATCTTGGTGTATTCCAAGTCAGAGGAAGAGCATGAAGAACACCTGAGAATGGTGCTGCAAGTGTTGAGAGGACACCAACTGTATGCCAAATTGAGAAAATTCTCATTTTACCAAAGGCAGATCCATTACTTGGGGCACATTATTTCAAAAGAAGGGATCGCTATGGATCCTGAGAAGGTTGAGGCCATCTGAGAATGGTCAGTTCCAAGGAATGTGGAAAAATTCAGATACTTTATGGGTCTGGAGGGCTACTACAAAAGGTTTATAATAGGGTTCTCAAAGATATCTCACCCTATCACTTCTTTGCAAAGGAAGGAAAAAAAGTTTCAGTGGACTGAAGAGTGTGAGAAAAGTTTCCAGCGATTGAAGCAGCTGTTAACCAGTGCTCCAATCTTGAGGATTGCAGATCCAAATATAGATTTCATGGTGTGCACAAATGCATGTAAGGAAGGGTTTGGAGGAGCTCTCAGCCAAGATGGATTTGTAGTATGTTATGAGTCCAGGAAGCTGAAAGAACATGAAAAGAATTATGCCACTCACGATTTGGAGCTGGCAGAAATCATCCACGCTCTAAGGAAATGGAGACATTACCTCATGGGAAGGAAATTCTAATTGAGAATAGACCACAATGGTTTGAAATATTTGTTTGGTCAACTGCATTTAAACGCTAGACAAAGTAGGTGGCTAGAGTTTCTGTGCGAATACGACTTTGATATCAAGCATATCAAGGGGAAGGAAAACAAGGTGGTTGATGCACTCAGTAGAAAAGTGCATGATTTACATACTTCAGCCATTAGCATGTACAAGACTGATATCAAGGGTAGAATTTGGAAGTTACAAATGCGGATTTGCAGTATAGAGACTTAGTAGCAAAGCTACAACAATGTGAGAGACCACATAAAAAGGAAAGTTACACCTTGGAAGCTGATGCATTACTTCTGTATAAAGACAGAGTGTATGTACCCAATGTCTAGGAATTGAAACTTGTGATTCTAAAATAAATGCATAACGTGATGTATGCTGGATACCCTGGATATCAGAAGAATGTGATTCAGGTGGAACCAGAAGGTGTCCTACAAGTGCATCCTGTGCACATATTGGACAAGAAAATAAAATAGCTTTGGAATCGAGCTATAAAGCTTGTAAAGTTCCAGTGGACCTGGTACGGTCTTGAGAATGTAACATGGGAACATGAAGATGTTATGAGGGCAGAGTACCTACATATTTTTGAAATTTTTGAAAAGATTGCAAATGTTGTGTAAAGTTGCACTGAGGACAGTGCATAAATAAGGGGAGGGGGATTGTGATGTCCCCAAGGCCGAGCCCAGTTGTAAATATTGTTTATGAAATGAGTTGTAAAAATGTTTTATAGGCTGGTGAGCCAAGTTTATATAAGCTGGTGGGCTTATGTGATTATTAGGCCGGAGAGCCTAAGTGTTGAAGGCCAAGAACCTGATGTTGTACATGTATCTATGCAGAGGATTAATAAAAATATAAACACCGTTGCGTGCAGGCTGACATGATGGATGAGTTATGGGGGACTAAGATTCCATAGAGTAGGCAAGGGATTAGGGGTTGGAAGGTGGGAAAAGGGGGCTAAGTGTGGAGCCTAGGGGCTAAACCTATGGGCTTAAGTCTTGGGAATAATATTTTAATATTATTCCAAAAATACATGTGAATAATATGTTTTTATCCTAAGTTCTTTTGGAATGACATGTGACTTCCAAATGGTGGGAGGAATGCATGTTGATGGAAATATGCAGCTTCACGGGTGACAAGTGTCAACCCAAGCCCACGCAAATAAAAATGCTGAGATGAGCCATGGTGGGGGGCTGCCTCCATTCTACCCAATCGTCTGAGCGTGAACCAATTCGACCTCGGAAAGAGACCTCGTGCATCTTCTGAATCGTACATCCCCTAAACCAGAAGCATGTGTTGATTTTGGGAAAAAGTCTATGTTTGTTCTGGAAAGCCGGTACACCCCTTCTCTGTTCTAAATCGTGGAGTCTGAATCGACCCCTGCATGGACAAATCATCACACATCCTTGAGAATCCAGAGTGTGAGTCTATCACGTGTTGCCAGATTGAGAAAACGGAGGTGTCCCATCCCTGCGAAGCCTGATTATGTTGTTGCACCTATCTGTAGCTGTCCTGGGGTGTTCGTGTCTGGATTCCCATTGATTGTGGTGGACGTGTAGTGTTTGATCCTATGTGGCTTGTTGGCTAGTTAGTAAAACTATCTCTCCAGGTGAGAGAGATGGTGAATTTGGAAGAACAAGTTTTTGGGCCTGTGAGCGAATCTCTAGAAGGAACTCTGTAGCTACCACAGAACTTGGAGACTTCCAGTCTGATCTATTTCTGAAACCCAAGGCAAGGGAGGTTAGCAGTCGAAGGACTATCTAGGTGACAAAGAAGGTGTATACTCTTGTGGTGGAACAGGAATGTGGGGAAGGAGAGTCTGTGAGCAGTGAGTATGAGTGGTTCCTGGAAGAGAATTCCTTCCTTGTGACTGTGTGTTTACCCTGTAACCTCAGACTAGCCTAGGATTCCTTGCCTTGGGGGTGGAGCTTAGTCCTATCTCAAGGGTGACCCACTACTAAGATTGATGAGTTGTGTGGTCTAAGGATGGGAGGGTCGTGGAAGGTCTGCACCTGGTTGGTGGAATTACCACTGTTTCAAAGATAAGTACCATATGATGTTTTAATTACGTTTATGCATGTTTGTGTATTTATATTTATCATGTATTCTGCTGTGCATATGAAGTAATTTTAAAGCCATTGATTATTTATAATAGTACTAATTCTTATGGTTACTCTGAGTTTAAATGTGGTTCATTTTTTTAGATGCATGTCTTTTATATATAATTAAGTATGAGATTGTTATTCCTCGAAGTAGTGCCTGCACGACCTAGAATGGGGGTGTTATAGTTTGGTATCATAACATTACAATATGAAAGAGTATTACAAAAGGAATAATAGAATAGTACATGAAATGGCCAGAACCATGTTGAAAGATTCCAAGTTGAGTGACATATTTTGGACACAAGTAGTTTATATAACAGTTCACATCCTAAACAAAGGAATTCTCAGAAGTAACAGTGATAAGACTCCCTATGAGTTATGCAAAGGAAGACCAGAAAATGTAAATCATTTCAAAGTATTTGGAATAAAATTTTATATCAAAAGAGAATATTGAAGTCTTGGAAAATTTGACTCTTGAGTTGACAAAGGCATACTAGTTGCGTATTCAAGTAAAAGAAAAGAATATAAATTCTTCAATCCAAGGCTCAAAAAATCATGGAAATAATCAATGTAACGATTGATGAGATATATGTCCATATGGACAAAGAAGGAAGAAGATACTTAGAAGAGAATGATGACGAGGAAAATCTAAAAGAAGAAGAAGTATAAGAAGAAGCAGAAGAAGAAGAGAAACTAAAAGAAAAAGAAGAGGAAGATGAGAAAAAGATACCTCCTAAGACACCTAGCCTTCGAGTACAGAAAAATAATCCACCATAATAGATTATTGGGAATAAAGATGGAGGAGTTGAAACCCGAAGAAGAAGAATTTCACCAAAACAACAACACCTAGCATTGTTATCTATAGTTGAACGAAGAAGTTTTGAAGAGGCCAACAAGGATGAACATTGGATCAAGGCTATGGATGAAGAATTGGATCAGATAGAGAAGAATGACAAATGGGAATTGGTTCCTAGACTGAAATAAAATAATTTTATTGGCACAAAATGGGTATTTTGAAACAAGTTGAATGAGAATGGACAAGTAACCATATATAAATCAAGGCTAGTATACAAAGTATATTCCCACGTTGAGGGAATATAATTTGAAGAAACTTTTTCCCCGGTTACCAGAATGGAAGAAATTAGATTAATATTATCATATGCATGTTCAAAGAAGATCAAGGTATAGCATATGTATGTTAAATCATCCTTCCTAAATGGAGAATTAGAAGAATAAGTTTATGATGCAGGAGCATCGTAAGAATCTAGCCAAGCAAGCAACGTAAAAGTGGGAGACAGCTGGAAAAGAACCAACACACATTTTGAGGTGTTTTGAGATTAATGAATGGACATTAATGTAATATTTAATGGAAGTGTATTTACACTTATGTCTAGATTTTGTAAACAAATCTTGAGCGGTGATCTCATCTGTAGTATGTAAAGGCATTTATGCGTAATGAATGCAAGTAGGTAGATTTAAATTAATATATTAGATAGTTTAGAAGTGTAGGAGGGAAAATGGATATAGAAACCCTCACCCTTGTATCATTGTAACTTTTCATGATCATTCAGATTTCATAAGATGTAGAGCTGTAGCAGAGAGCTTTAGAGAAGAACCCATGTACAGGATCACTTGAGTTAATATATGAAGCTTTGACTCAATTTTCAGGGTGTTATGATGCTTATTGTTTACATTTGTTGAATGGTATGTTTACAGTTGCTTTGTTTCTCTATTATGCATTGCGTGTATGATTTCATGTTGAATGAATGAAGTCTGAGTGAGGAGAAGAATGAATTTAAATTGTTTCTCGTCCTGAGAATTCCTGCAAGGAGTGCAGTGAACGTCCACAAGGCGTGCATTGACGAGGGTTTGAGTTTCATCTCAGAAAGCTCAGGAGAGATAGCGTTGTTCTCATACTAGCTGAAGTGCAGGTGATGCACAGAGCCATGCAAGGTGTGTGCAAGCTGGTTGGAGCCTTAGAACTTATCAACTAAGGGGAATATTTAAAGGACCACTGTTGCAAAGAGTGCACAGGGTCGAAGACTCAAATAACCAGAGGTTATTTGAATATTTTCCACAAGGAGTGCGAGCAAGAATCCTTTTGGGAAGCTTGAGTTTGCAAGTGAAATCTCAGGAAGGATAACACCTTTGCAGTTCTCAAAGGGAGATGGAGATCGAAATTGACTCATAGAAGTCAAGTTCAGGAGGGAGAACACCGATTCGTTTGGACATAGGTCATTGAGGAGTGCATCTGGTGGTTAGAATTCTCTGTGGAGAACTCGCGAAGTCGTGAGGATCGTAGGATCCAGAGGAGCTGTAAGGTGGTTAGGAGTTGGATGAAACCACCACCCTAACATCAAGAATCAATGTGGACTGTTGATCGTGGTCTGTTTGAGCCGTCAGATATTTTCGAGGATTTAGGATTCACAGGTTTGGAGTGCAGGCCAAAATCCTTTGTCATGCAAAATCTCAGATCGTGAAAGGGATTATTAGGTGTGGAATTTTGGAATTTCGGCAATTTGGGGACCGGAAGTTCCAATGACAAGGAACCAAAACCCTTTGCATTGAATGTCCCAAAGTCGCAAAACATGGTGTGCCTTTGGTGTGGGATTTCAGCATTTCGGTTTTTCAAAGTTTAGGAAGTAAAGGAGGCAGTGACTTTGGAATCGAGAGTTTCAAACTCCCGGTTCATGAAATCCCGAAGAGGGAACGGAAAAATTCCCAAAAAGTCGAGGGGCAATAGTCATTGGGTACCAATCGGGTTTCGAGGTTTCTGGACTCAAGAGGTAGAGTTGCATGGTCAACGCAACTCCCAAAATTGTGAAAAGGGAAATGCCGAAAAGGTGGGTCCCAAGTCTAAGTCAGAGGGTACGTGCGGCAGAAGTAAAAGGAGGGGTCAAGCTTCGGCGAAAATCCCGAAAGGCCATCAATCTCGTATTTCTTGGGACGTTGAGCCCATTTCAGCATTCTGGCATTTCGAAGTTTGGGGAATCATAAAGGAAGAGGAACGAATATTGGTTGTTCACTCAAAGTCCTGAAAGTCGAAAGTAGTGGGTAACAAGTGGCATGTGCTCGTCGTGTTGGAGTAGTCAACCTTCGTTGACATTTCACATTTTAGGATTTGTCGAGAAATATGGAAATACATCGAGACTCTCCAACTCCCGAAACTAGAAGTCCTTTGTGTCTTAAACAAAGGTTTGGATTAACCCTTGGAGTGGTTTTAGTGAAGATACTATGAGGATATCAGCCCGAGGGAAGGCGGTCTGCGTCAAAAGTGGTATCAGAGCCAAGAACAAATTCTTTGCTTTCTGTAGCAGAGAGAAAAGAGAAAATTTCCAGCCATGCTGCCAAGAAGAAGAGATAGGCCAATGTTGTTGACAGGAGAAAATGAATGCTCACCAACTGGAAGAGTGGATCTGGTCTGAGGTTGTCTAAATAACCCAAGCCATTTGGGATAACCCACCCTGATGGGTTTAGTGGCTACATTGGCCAATCTAAGTCCTAGAAAAGCAAAATAAAACTACTCTAAATGAACTAATCTAAATAAAAATAACAATTTAAAACAAACTAATAAACAAATCTGAACTACTAATATATACAATTTACTATCTAATACTATAATAAATCTACGAGATTTAACATTCAACTATCAACAGAATTAAATCTTAATCACAAATGTACAACATTTACAAATTACAGATTTAAATGAAAACGTGCAAAAATCATTTGTAAACTGTCCTAAGACAACAAAACTATTGTTTTTTTATTTTTTATAATTTTATGAGAAAGAAATAAACTGAAAAACTATCTAAGCTAAGCAACTAAAATGATAATTCTAACTAAGAATCTAAACTATATATATATCTAACTAAACTACTTAAATTATACTAACAAATTAATTATTAAACAAAATATAGCAAACTGACCTGAAGTAACGCTTCAGGTTTGTCCTATGTATAATGGTCGATTTAGCTGTTTGGTGGGAGGAAACCCACACCAGATTCTCCACGAGCTTCTCATAAACAAAAGATGTTGTGCTCTTCAAATATAAATAACAAGACAAACAAGACATAAAAATTACAGCAATCTTAGAATTTACAAATCGTCGCAGCTAGATAAATCTGCGTGCAAAGACTTGTACAAAGTGATTCATTTAACGAAAAAGGTAAACCTGTAATTCATTAAACTGAAGAAAACTAATTGTTGTATTTTAAAATAAGAGAGATCAGACATGGACAACATATAAATCAAATCACATCAACATGCAAAGAATTATGATAGCTAAAGTAGTTGATAATTAATTGCAAACTGATATGCAGATAACTTGAAACAAAAGTTTGATATATTGAAAGCGAAAGCTGTTACAAGACATCAACTTTCATCCCAGTCTGAATCATAAATCCATCTTCTGTTTCTCTCCTTAGTGATCATGGTTTATTACAAAAAAATGACAAGTATTTAAAGACTTCCCACAGGGTAAAACATCCCTGTGGGAATTATCAAAACAGTTTACAAAAATCTGAGGATAATATCCCAAATTTATATTTCTGACTCAAGCTAATAGCCTATCACAAAACCATATCCAAAGTATCTCCTAAACTTCCATAGCATACCCATTTGATCATTGTAATTCGTATGCACCTGAAAGAAGACAAAAATAGACAAGTTTAGAGGATATTTTATTGATAAAATTGACAAAAATCTAATTTTTAAGACTAGCTACAAAATCTTGCGATTCTGTAGCTAGTCTAAATTGAACACATAATCATTTCAAAACCAATTCAAATCTTAAAGGATTATATTCAAAATATTGAACAAGTATTTAATTGTTAATTGGAAACCAAACGAATCATTCGAATCAAAATTGTTATGCTAATTTGAGAGGAAACGAAATCGTGATCAATCGAATGATAACAGAGGTACATGCACTTTGTTCAACATTTGTTATCACCAATATGGGGTAAACAGAATCTCTCAAATAATTCGACAACAATGAAATGATTTTCATGAACCAATTCCAATCGACACAAACTGTAACCGGTTAACAAATTATGCATGCAATAGTTTATGTCGCTTCAGCCATCAACAAAATCATGGTCGAATCTAAACGAAATCAACAGGATCGCTTTTGAAATTAATAGAACTATATTAAACATATACAAATGATCATACTAATCGTGGCATGCAGTAATCATTTGTAAATCAAATCAAATAGGAACGGATCGAAACAATTTGGGGTCGATACAATCGTTATGAATCAACAAAGCTCCACGATTTTAGCCAATAGATCTTTTACATAGGTCGAAAGTAAACGAGAATATTGATTCAATACAAAATAGAGTCGTTCCTGGTAAATTGAAGTCAATAGGGTTGTTTTGAGTCTATTAGGAACAAATGAAACTAATCGAAATCAAACCAAATCGACTATCCTAAATCAGACGAACATAATTGATTAAAAAACAAACCAAGCCGAATAGAAAACCAATCAATTTCTAAGTTGGGCACGACAAAATCGCATAACTAAATCATAGCTACATTTGAGTTTAGTAAAACAAATATACTGTATACGATCCACAACAAAATTGTCTAAACTATAACCGAATCATTTCAAATGTATTAAAACGAACAGAGCAAATTTGAAAGAAAAACCCAATCCGTTATATTAATTCAAACAAACTCACAAAGCGAAATTAATATTGAAATTCATACCTGGAAAATAAGAAACGACTTCGATTATGATAACTTGGACTTGACAAAGGCTGTTGCGGCCTCGACGTTCCTAAAGACAGTTGAACCAATGGTTTTTTGTTTCTTTTCGTTAGTCCATAGCCTATCGTTCTCCTTTGCCAACACTGTCACATGTTCTTCTAATGCTTTGATCTTTGATTGCAACAGGGGAACGTCGATGTAACAACGCTCTAGCCAAGCATTACATTGGATACATTATGGTTGCTCGGGCTTTGATATCACAGGTGAGGGTTTCTTTAAGCCACCAGGGGTTTCATTATGCAGCTTGATTCCCGAGTAGTTAGGGTTGTTTTTGAGGCAAGGGGGTAAATTAGAGACATAGTCATAGGGTTTCTCGGAGCATAGGCCATGGGAATAGGGGTACTCTTAAGCTAGGAAATGCTTGATATTGGAGTCTGAATCCTCCCTCATCACTATGGTATTTTGGTCAACGTTTGGCTTAGGTTTATTTCAGGAAAGTCTCGATATCAATCGAGCATTTTTCTTACCCTTGTTGTCGACAGTAGGATTACCCTTGAATTTCTTACTCACAGGCTTCTTGACAGCCTCAGTCTTGTCTGTTATGATGTTGGGTAGGTCGATGTCAAGGCAAACCGAGGGTTTGGCAGAAGGTAGAAGGATATGAAATGGAACGGGTGGCCCGACCATAGTCTCACTAACCACAACCTTGTCGATTTGGATAGACTCTGGATTAGCAAATCCATTTTTGGATAGAAAGTCTTTCCAATTATCACCATGAAGGCTCAAATGGTGGACGACGATGAGTCTAATCAAGTTGTGATAAAAAAGGATGCTATCAGCCTTCTCATGCTTGAATCTCTTAGACATCTTCTAAAGACTATGCAAGAAGTAATGCGGCATATTCAAGGGGTACCCTATGAAATTCATCAATAACTGGAGGTGATACAAAAAAACCAAACCATACCGACCTTCACAGGTCACAAATTGTTTCACAATCACCAAAAGATCGTGCCACCTGGGTTTGAGGGTAGAAATAGGCATACCTTTATCACAGGACATAACCTTTTAGTGATACGAATAGCAAAGGCCACGACACCTCATCGACTTTGGATTTTTTAAACCACATTTGGCCCGTGGCTACTAGTCCTGTAGCAGAGCTTATGAATTCTTCATTCAGTTCAAGCTGTATGTCAACTACTTTATCCCTACACCCATCAAAGGTGAGGGTGAATTGTTGGGCAACCAAAAGGTTGAAACCCTCGAACCTATGTATAAACATGAGCCAACCACTCTTGTCTAAATCCTTTCGAGCATTATCAAATAGTAACAGTGCTTGGTTACCATTTGGCTCTACGCACACCACCAGTGCCATAGACAGGAGCACACGGTGAGCGAGGTGAACAGGCTAGGGTTTGAACACAGTATATGCAGGGGTAGAATGCTCACAGGCTTACCCGAAAACTAGCAAAGGTGAACCGGGATAGGAGGAAAACATTAATGACAGAACGTGTGAAGGTGGTAGAGCTAGTTCAACCCATGCACAACAGTCATATCCCATAGTACAACCGTCATCACATATAATGTTCAAACCACTATGCATATGTTAAAAACCATGCCATTCAATCAATTAAGCCTTATGCTAAATCAACCAAACATTTGCGCAAGCAATAATATTAGCATAGTTTTAAAACCAAAGCAATAATTCAAAATTACACCAAGGGTTCGATCATATGAACTATGTGTTGTATGAAATGATTTATACCAAGGGTATAACCACAACACCAATGTGTTTTCATGAAACCAATAATCAAAGAACATATAAATCAAATCACCAATGCATCACAAACTCGATCAAAAGAATATCATCACAGTCTTGTAAAACGAAGTCATATTAACAAATAAAAATGCCAAATGAATAAGGATCTTGGAGTCTTGTCAATTGTATAATGATAAGTAAATTGGAAACACAATGATCATATAAACAAGAGTGATCATAACAATCCAGTGACGTTTTTAATATGAATTCGAAATCAAAGTTTTCACACTTGCAGTCGTGAAAACAAGAACAAGGGCAAGTGAAGAAACGCATAACAAATAGTCTCATTTTATTGCAAATAATGCGATGAAAATCAAGGTTTGCAAAACACTGGTGTAGGTAGCTTATAAGGACAATATAAGAATATGAATTGGCTGCAAACAATGGCGACACACTGGTAGAAGAAGTTATCTCTTCCAAAAAGAACAAATTCAGATTAGGATAATGAGAAAAATTCTAACTCAAAAATAAAAACAAAAAAAAATCGTGTAAACATCTTCATCAACCACATATTCCAGCAGTGTTTAAAGGATGAAAACTGATAACAATATTAAGACAAGCGAGCCACGATATTAAAGATAAAATCTCCAATACTATTGACAGAGCCACTGCTGCCAGCAGGCATCCATAGCCTCGACAAGGTTTTCATTTAACCCACTCTGATATCTGTATCCTACCAAGAAATTCCAGATCAGAGTAAAGGACATTTTAAGGTTAAGAGGTTTCTTATTTATGAATTTTCATATACTCGACATTGCTTCGCTGCCAATGGGCCTGTTCAGTACCCTGACGAAGTTGTCTTGGTGTCATGCATGCATTTACCCACTGCCAACAGACCTGTTCAGCATCCCGGCGGGTTTACAAGCACTTCCCACAGCTCTATTAATGTTTTATTTTGTTTTTCAAAGATTTATAGTCGAGCGGGGTGACGCTGAAAATTACGATATTTTAACATATTTTTTACAGACATCATCATAATTTTTTAGAACTGTCCTTTATTAAGATCCAACGCTAGTTTATTTACAGAAACAACTTTCTAAGGCAGGGAGACATCTTTTGAGTCATTCCCTTAAGGAATAGGGACAACGTAAAAAGATAATAGATGATCATGACAGGATTTACTCAGAGATTGAAATCAGTTAACTTCTTTCAAACAACAATCTTTGCCAATCAGAGATGTAAATTTTAAAAGCATATAATTGATGTTTATACAATTATTCAGCAGTCATTTCAGTGAAGGAATTTTTTGTTTTCTTTGTCCGAATAGCTCAGTATATAGGTATGTGTATTTCCAAAAAACAAAAACTGATAAGTGCAAAGGAGAAATCAAAACCAAAACAACAAAAGAAAAGAAAACAAAAGAAAAATATGTACATAATATACAAGGGTTGTCATCAAGCGAAGTATCTTTTCAGGGCTTGGCCATTCACCAGATAGGTGTCAGGATGCCCCTCTAGATTCTGCAATCGGAAAGAGCTGGGACCCAACTTCTCAACAATTAAAAATGGTCAAAGCCATAAGTTTTGAAATTTCGTGTGCTCTCCCTTTCCCTCATGTGGTTTGTCCCATTTTAAAACAAGGTCACCTACTTCAAAGTTCCTATCAGAGGCAGAGTTAGAATCAAACCAGCTTTTGACTACTAGTTGATGTTGATCTAGCTTACGTTTATCTTGGGCTCTTACCTCTTCTAGATTCATCAAAGCGTTAATTCAGTTTTCCAAAGGGGGACAGTCTTCTTCTTGTATTTTCTGCGATAACTGAAGTGAGGGAAGAAGAATGTGTGGTGGCAGAATTGCTTCTCTTCCATAAACGAGAAAGAAGGGAGAGTTACCTACAACAGTTTTTGGTGTTACCCTATCATCCCAAATCGCATTTAACAGTGCATTGTGCCAGTTTTTGTGATTTTCAACCACCGTTCTCTTGATGATTTGAATCAGATTCTTATTTGTTGACTCTGCCAATCCGTTGCCCTGGGGGTAATACCTAGCAGAATACTTTAATTTAATTCCTTTTTCCAAAGAGAACTCTCTCATCTCAAGAGAGGAAAAGTAAGAAGCGTTATCGAATACTAAACAATCAGGGATACCAAAACAAGTGATAATATTCGAATTTAAAAAGGAAATTACCTGACTGGTATTCACAGTTCTTAATGCGGCAGCTTCAGACCACCTGGTGAAATAATCTTTGGTTGTTATGATAAACTTATGCTTTTGTGAGGATGGCGGTTTGATTGGACCTATGATATCAAGGCCCCACTGTTGAAAAGGAGAGTCTACTGAAACGGGCTGCAAAGGAAAGGTTGGTTTCGGTAACCGCCCTGACGCTTTCTGACAAATAGTACACTTACGAAAAAATGCATGGGCGTCTCTAAAAAGAGTGGGCCAGTAGTAACCAGCTCTCAAAACCTTATGGGCAGTGGTTTCACCACCAAAATGACCACCAACTTCTCCTGCATGCAATTCTAGTAAGACTTTGTCTGCTTCGTCTTTCTCAAGACAGTGCATCAGTACACCATCAAAATTTTGACGAAACAGGATACCATTAACCAAATGAAAGGAGGCAGACTTTAATCTCAATGCTCTTATTTTAGTGGGATCCAGGTGCTGGGGAGCTGCCCCATGTTCGAGACAAAATTTTATATCATCATACCAAGGAATGACAGAGTTTTGTGCACAAGAGATTGCATTTTGATCGTGTTGTCCTAGGTTTGACATATCGTTTTCTTCTTGCTGTCCTGTGGCTGATTCAACAACTAACTTGCATAACCCTTGGCCTCTCACTATTTGAGCTGGGGTAATTTCTATGTCGTACTCCTGCAAGGAGGTAACCTAGTTATCCCTCTTTTCACCTAGTTCCTTCTGCACTAACAGGTTCCTAACGGCTGGGTAAGGGACAATAACTTTCATCCTCGATTTCAAAATATAAGTCTGGAAATGCTTGACTACTTTAAAAACAACATATTCTTTCTGATCTACCACTGGGTAATTAAGTTTAGCGCCTTTGAAAGCAGAGCTCATAAAGGCAATGGGTACTTCGTTGTTTTCGGCGTTCTTTTGAGTTAGGACCACGACGTAGGAATGGTCAGAAGAAAAAGTGTAGAGCGTAAAGTCTTGCGAAAAGTCGGGGCTCATGAGAGAAGGAGCATCTATTATGGCCTTCTTTATTGCATTAAAAGCTTGATTTTCTAAGGCTCCCCAATGATATTGGGCATCTTTCTTAATTAGGTTCTGCAAAGGTCTGACCATTTCAGAGAAACTGGGGACGAATCTCATCACAAAGTTTATCTGGCCTAAGAAAGACTGCATAGATTTTTTGGATGTAGGAGGGGGAAGTTTTGAGATGACTTGAGTCCTTTCGGGGTCGATAATCATCCCTTTTCTCGACACAATAAATCCTAAGAGTTTACCCTGTTCTACTGCAAAGATGGATTTTAGGATTCAAGGAAATGTCGTATTTACGACATAGCTATAGAATGACTCTTAAATGAGCTATATGATCGATTTTTTTTTTAGAAAATACAGTCACATCATCTAAGTAAACTACGACAGACTGATTGATTAAGCCTCGGAAAGTGATGTCCATCGCTCTCTGGAAAGAGACACTAACATTAATCAATCCAAAGGGCATTTTTCGATAAGCGTAGGTGCCCCATGGGGTGCGGAAGGTAGTTTTAAGTTGGTCTGGTGGAGACATCAGGACTTGGTTGTACCCCGAGAAACCATCCAATAAAGATAGCCTCTCAGAACCAGATACCTGTTGAAGGATCTGTTCCATGGGTGGGACAGGATAGTTGTCTTTATTAGATGCTCTATTAAGGTTTCAAAAATCGACGCATAGTCGGATTTCCCCACTTTTCTTCCGAACAGGGACAAGGTTAGAAACCCATTGAGTGTGCCTAACATGGAAAATAATATTAGCATTTAGGATTTTATTTGATTCTTTTTTGACGGTCAGTTCAAGCTTAGGGTGCATTTTTCTCAATTTATGTTGAAAGGGTGAGGTTTGGGGTTTCATAGGAATGACATGTTGTATGATGTTAGGGTCGAAATTTTTAAGGTCATCATATGTCCATGCAAAGACATCTTTAAATTATTTGAACAATTTAATAAATGCAACTTTTTCTTGTTCAGAACATCCTACCCCTAGATTAATGCACTGCGGATTGTCCTTTGTCCCTAAGTTTACTTTTTCATATGATAATGAGGAACTATTGGTTTTACAGTTGATCAATTTTTTGAATTTATCTTGAAGATCATAAAATTTTTCTAATCTAACTACAGATTTAGGGATCGAATTTACCATGTTCGATGAAGATTTAGGAGTTCTCGGATTTGCTATTACTGTGAAATCACGCAAATTGTCGTCGTGCATCCGTTAGTCTATCACCGCTCCTTGAAAAGTTTCTTCCATATGCATAAAGATAATAATATGCTAATCATTGTCGAAGACTCTCTAGTTCGTGATGTTGTCGGGAATGGATGGCCTGAACAACAGTTCGATGGAGAATGCATCCGGGGACAAGCCTTTTACAGGAAAGAGTTTGGAAGCTACGTTAGCTAATAGATCTACTTCAGAATTATTCAGTCTAGGAATAGAATTTATATTGAAAGCATAAAATTTATTGATTAAATTCCATACCTAGGATTGGTATCTTTTAATATGCGGAGACAGACAGTGGATAGAATCTCTTACCTGTCTAACCACGATTTCAGAATCGCCAAAGATGGTCAAGTTTTGAATGTTCATATCTAAATCTTTTCTGAGGCCCTGCAGTAAAGACTCATATTCTGCTGTGTTGTTAGTACATTCAAACTCTAGCCTACATGCAATCAATGTTTTGTTACCTGTCGGATCAATAATAACGCAGCCTACACCAGCTCCTTCTTTGGACTTTGACCCGTCAAAATAAAGAGACCAAATTTGATTTTTATCGGGTGCATGAGACTGTTGTGTGGAAGATGTTGGCTGCATGTATGCTACAATCTCGGGCTGTTGTTCTGGATTGGTGATAGCTAAAGCCTCGGCCATGAAATTGTCGAAAAAGGTATACATCCCTTTTACTTCGGGTGAATCAGCAGAAGGTGTAAATGGTTCATTGGGATCATTCAAATCTGTGACCATGAACTTAAGGTAGCATTCACGATTTACCTTGATCTTGTTGGGCTTGCCATTCTCTGGAAGACATAGGTGAGACCAGTCTGTCGCAAAATAGCCGTGTATCTTCTCCGACCAATCCCTGCTTAAAAACATACCATATACTTCTGGAATATCCACAACAATAATATCAATGACTTGATGAACTTTGGGTTTAGACGATAATCTTATAAGCACATTCTTTAATTCACCTATGACCTTAACATTGGTTCAATCAAGTTGTATGATTTTTAAGATGGAGGGTTCAACTTCAGCGTTAATCTTCTGACACACATACCATGGCATCACATTGGATGATTCTCTTGAGTCTACCATACAATTGTGCACGTTTCTATTAAAGATTTCAAAAGTTAACAAAAATGGAGGTACATTTCTGCGAGTACTAAGGGTGGTAGTTTGTGGTTTTTTACTCGTAGTTTCTAAAGCTACTTTATCTACATTGTTTACATTATTTTCATTATTTACAGGAAGGCTGCCTTTATCATGAGGATCAGGATTATTCTTTGTGGAAGTCTTCTGAGGAACTTTGTTCTGAACAACCTTGTTTGAATTACCATTTTTACCATTCTCTGTGATGTTTTGCAACATTTTTTGTAACAAAGATGGAAATTTTAGTAACTCATAAACATAAATTTTACCCCTTAACTTTTTAAGATCTTCAACTACATCATAATCTAATTCGGGGTTCACATGACTCTGTTTAGTCTCAGTTGGTTTATATTTCTTTGGAGGTGAAGTCATAGTGTTTTTGGCAGAAGGTTTGTTTGTTGTCTTACTCCTAGTATTATAGGGATGGACTGTCTCGAAGTTAGCTTGAAAGATGTTATCCAAGAAGTGTCCAAAAATATTTGGAGAAGAATCCTCTTCTTGAACTCTCTCTTGTTCAACAACCTCCTCAGGAATCTCAGGAGGCATCAAGTTATCCTGGGCTTCTAGATTTTTTTGAAGGGCGTATTGCAGACTTTCTAGATTAAGGCCCTCAATGGTTGGATTAGGTCGGTTGGTGGGAAAAATCTTTCGAAATGGGGGTTTGCAAGGCCCTTTGCTTGAAGAAGCTTCTTCAGTCGTCCTTTTCAAGTCTATAACTTGATTTGACAGTTTTTGAACAACTTTAGTTAAGTTTTCTAAATCAGAGCTTTCAGGTTGTATTTTACTTTGAGTAGGTCTAGGGAGGATTTCAAAATTCTTTTTGGAAGATGAACTAGTCTCTATTTCGTTGCTAGTAGTGTCTTTTAGACTAAATATGTCTTTTTCAATCTGGCTGGCCTCCTCGAAGGCTTCTAACAACATGGCTTTCTTAGATCGTTTAACCCAAATATCTATACTTTGATGCAAGGCTTTAGTATAGTATGCTATTATAAGATTCTCGGCATGCATGGAATCTGTAGGGATTCGGTTCTTAAGTGTTAAGAATATTTTATTAAAGTATTTAACTTTTTCTTTTGGGTTCATCCTTAAATTGGAAAGCTCAGTGACTAGGACTTCCGGAGGCTTATCGTCTCCTAACTTTTCCAAAAAGCATGACTCAAACTTTTCCCAAGACACGATGGTATGGGGTTGTTGGGAAAAGTACCAGGTAGAGGCATTGCCCTCGAAAGTATAGGGGAACAACCTACAGACTACGTCATCATGCTTGAAATTGTGGAGTCTTATGGCTAACATAAACTTTTTAATGTGATCTTCAGCGATCTGTTTTGAGTCAGGGTGAAACTTGGGAAGCCATTTTTCCTGATGTTTAGGTAAGGGATGCTCAACTCTAGGTACAACTACGACATCCTGGTCGAGCCAAGGTCTAGCAGGATTGTTCTGGTTGGCCATTGGTGTAGTGGGTGTGGAAGGCTGAGAAGGGGAATTGCCTTCGTGAGAAGAGTCTTCTCCAGAAGAAGAAGGGGATGATGGAGGTGGTGAAGGTGGTATTCCATATCCTCCTGCAGCAGGAGTGAGAGTTGGATCTGTAGGGTTCACAGTGAGGTTAGTGCCTCTGAGTTTCTCTTTGACATCAGATAAATTTAAAGGTTGGTCCAAAGGTCGATTTGGTTGCCTCAAACAGGCTAAGGCACTATGTGTTCTTATGAGAGATTGGCGGATAATCTCTTGTATGTCACCACCTGTAGGATTTGGGGTTGTTGGCTCAACTATGATTTGTGGATCGTGGGTTGATGTGGTTGTTGTTTGAGGGGAATGTTATCATTCGAATGAATTATTGTCACTATAGGTGAGCGATTAGGTGGGGGAGGAGTCTTACGACTGCCTCGTGCCATTAATTAATTTGAGGAACTCTTTCTAGCGCCATTTGTTGACGGGCGAAAATGAGCGCTCGCTAACTGGAAGAGTGGATACGGTCCGGGGTTGTCTAAATAACCCAAGCCGTTTGGGATAACCCACCCTGACGGGTTTAGCGGCTCCGTTGGCCGATCTAAGTCCTAGAAAAACAAAATAAAACTACTCTAAATGAACTAATCTAAATAAAAATAACAATTTAAAACAAACTAATAAACAAATATGAACTACTAATATATACAATTTACTATCTAATACTATAATAACTCTATGAGATTTAACATTCAACTATCAACAGAATTAAATCTTAATCACAAATGTACAACATTTACAAATTACAAATTTAAATGAAAACCTGCAAAAATCATTTGTAAACTGTCCTAAGACAGCAAAACTATTGTTTTTTGATTTTTTATAATTTTATGAGAAAGAAATAAACCGAAAAACTATCTAAGCTAAGAAACTAAAATGATAATTATAACTAAGAATCTAAACTATATATATATCTAACTAAACTACTTAAATTATACTAACAAATTAATTATTAAACAAAATATAATTAACTGACCTGAAGTAACGCTTCAGGCTTGTCCTGTGTATGATGGTCTATTTAGCTGTTTGGTGGGAGGAAACCCACACCAGATTCTCCATGAGCTTCTCATAAACAAAACTTGTTGTGCTCTTCAAATATAAATAAAAGGACAAACAAGACATAAAAATTACAGCAATCTTATAATTTACAAATCGTCGCAGCTAGATAAATCTGTGTGCAAAGACTTGTACAAAGTGATTCATTTAACGAAAAAGGTAAACTTGTAATTCATTAAACTGAAGCAAACTAATTGTTGTATTTTAAAATAAGAGAGATCAGACATGGACAACATATAAATAAAATCACATCAACATGCAAAGAATTATGATAGCTAAAGTAGTCGATAATTAATTGCAAACTGATATGAAGATAACTTGAAACAAAAGTTTGATATATTGAAAGCGAATGTTGTTACAAGACATCAACTTTCATCCTAGTCTGAATCATAAATCCATCTTCTGGTTCTCTCCACAGTGATCATGGTTTATTACAAAAAAATGACAAGTATTTAAAGACTTCACACAGGGTACAACATCCCTGTGGGAATTATCAAAACAGTTTACAAAAATCTGAGGATAATATCCCAAATCTCTATTTCTGACTCAAGCTAACAACCTAACACAAAACCATATCCAAAGTATCTCCTAAACTTCCATAGAATTCCCATTTGATCATTGTAATTCGTATGCACCTGAAAGAAGACAAAACTAGACAAGTTTAGAGGATATTTTATTGATAAAATTGACAAAAATCTAATTTTTAAAACTAGCTACAGAATCTTGCGATTCTGTAGTTGGTCTAAATTGAACACATAATCATTTCAAAACCAATTCAAATCTTAAAGGATTATATTCAAAATATTGAACAAGTATTTAATTGTTAATTGGAAACCAAACGAATCATTTGAATCAAAACTGTTATGCTAATTTGAGAGAAAATGAAATCGTGATCAATCGAATGATAACAGAGGTACATGCACTCTGTACAACATTTGTTATCACCAATTCGGGGTAAGAAAAATCTCTCAAATAATTCGACAGCAATGAAATGATTTTCATGAACCAATTCCAATTGACACAAACTGTAACCGGTTAACAAATTATGCATGCAATAGTTTATGTCGCTTCAGCCATCAACAAAATCATGGTCGAATCCAAACGAAATCAACAGGATCATTTTTTAAATTAATAGAACTGTATTAAACATATAAAAATGATCATACTAATTGTGGCACGCAACAATCATTTGTAAATCAAATCAAACAGGAACGAATCGAAACAATTTGGGGTCGATACAATCGTTATGAACCAACAAAGCTCCACGATTTTAGCGAATAGATCTTTTGCACAGGTCGAAAGTAAACGAGAATATTGATTCAATACAAAATAGAGTCATTCCTGGTAAATCAAGGTCAACAAGGTTGTTTTGAGTCTATTAGGAACAAATGAAACTAATCGAAATCGAACCAAATCAACTATCCTAAATCAGACAAACAAAATTGATTCAAAAACAAACCAAACCGAATAAAAAACCAATCAATTGCTAAGTTGGGCATGACAAAATCGCATAACCAAATCATAGCTACATTTGAGTTTAGTAAAATGAATCTACTGTACAGGATCCACAACAAAATTGTCTAAACTATAACCGAATCATTTCGAATGTATTAAAACGAATAGAGCAAATTTTAAAGCAAAACCCAATCCGTTATATTAATTCAAACAAACTCACAAAGCAAAATTAATATTGAAATTCATACCTAGACAATAAGAAATGGCTTCGATTATGATAACTTGGAATTGACGAAGGCTGTTGCGGCCTCGATGTTCCTGAAAACAATTGAACCGATGGTTTTTTGTTTCTTTTCGTTAGTCCGTAGCCTATCGTTCTCCTTTGCCAGCACTGTCACCTGTTCTTCTAATTCTTTGATCTTTGATTGCGACAGAGGAACATCGATGTAATAACACTCTAGCCAAGTGTTACATTGGATACATGATAGTTGCTCGGGCTTTGATATCACAGGTGAGGGTTTGTTTAAGCCACCAGGGGTTTCATTATATAGCTTGATTCCTGGGTATTAGGGTTGTTTTTGAGGCAAGGGGGAAATTAGAGACATAGGCCATGGGAGTAGGGGTACTCTTCAGCTAGAAAACGCTCGATATCGGAGTGTGAATCCTCCCTCAGCACTATGGACTTTTTTTCAACATTTGGATTAGGTTTATTCCAGGCAAGTCTCGATATCAATCAAGTATTTTTATTACCCTTGCTGTCAACAGTAGGATTACCCTTGACTTTCTTACTCACAGGCTTCTTGACAGCCTCAGTCTTGTCTGTTATGATGTTGGGTAGGTCGATGTCAGGGAAAACTAAGGGTTTGGTAGGAGGTAGAAGGATATGAAATGGCACGGGTGGCCTGACCATAGTCTCACTAACCACAACCTTGTCGATTTGGATAGACTCTGGATTAGCAAAGCCATTTTTGGATAGAAAGGCTTGCCAATTATCGCCATGAAGGCTCAAATGGTGGAAGACGATGAGTCTAATCAAGCCATGATGAAAAAGGCTGCTATTAGCCTTCTCATGTTTGACTCTTTTAGACATCTTGTAAAGACTACACAAGAAGTAATGCGGCATATTCAAGGGGTACCCTATGAAATTCATCAATAACTGGAGGTGATACAGAGAAACCAAGCCATACCAACCTTCGTAGGTCACAAATTGTTTCACAATCACCAAAAGATCGTGCCACCTGGGTTTGAGGGTAGAAATAGGCATACCTTTATCACAGGACACAACCTTTTCATGATACGAATAGCAAAGGCCACGACACCTTGTCGACTTTGGTGTTTTTAAACCACCTTTGTCCCATGGCTGCTAGTATTATAGGAGAGCTTATGAATTCTTCATTCAGTTCAAGCTGTATGTCACCTACTTTATCCCTGCACCCGTCAAAGGTGAGGGTGAATTGTTGGGAAACTGAAAGGTTGAAACCCTCAAACCTCTGTATAAACATGAGCCAAACACTATTTTCTAAATCCTTTCGAGCATTATCGAATAGTAACAGAGCTTGGTTACCATTTAGCTCTATGCGCACCACCGGTGCCATAGACAGGATCACACGGTGAGTGAGGTGAATGGGCCAGGGTTTGAACATAGTATACGTAGGGGAAGAACGCTCATAGGATTACCTGAAAACTAGCAAAGGTGAACCAGGATAAGGGGAAAACATTAATGACAGAACATACAAAGGTGGTGGACCTAGTTCAGCCCATGCACATTAGTCATATCCCATAGTAGAACCGCTGATGCATATAATGTTCAAACCACTATGCATATGTTAAAAACCATTCCATTCAATCAATGAAACCTTATGGTAAATCGACCAAACATTTGCGCAAGCAATAATATTAGCATAGTTTTAAAACCAAAGCAATAATTCGAAATCACACCAAGGGTTCGATCATATGAACTATGTGTTGTATGAAATGATTTATACCAAGGGTATAACCACAACACAAATGTGTTTTCATGAAACCAATGATCAAAGAACATATAAATCAAATCACCAATGCATCACAAACTCGATCAAAAGAATATCATCACAGTCTTGTAAAATGAAGTCATATTAACAAATAAAAATGCCAAATGAATAAGGGTCTTGGAGTCTTGTCAATTGTATAACGATAAGTAAATTGGAAACACAATGAGCATATAAACAAGAGAGATCATAACAATCCAATGACGTTTTTAATATGACTTCGAAATCAAAGTTTTCACGCTTGCAGTCGTGAAAACAAGAACAAGAACAAGTGAGAAAACGCATAAAAAATAGTGTCGTTTTATTGCAAATAATGTGATGAAAATCAAGGTTTGAAAAACACTGGTTTAGGCAGCTTATAAGGAAAGTATAAGAATATGAATTGGCTACCAAGAAATGCCTGATCCAGCAGTGGAAAGAAAAATGTGTGAGTTACGTGCCAGGCTTGATGCTATGGAGACAACAGAAAGGCACACAGTCGACGCTGGGGATATCAGCGAGGCTAAAAGTGAAAATGAAGATGGGAACGAAGGAGAAGAAGTTGTAGTCGAAGATGATGCAGATGAATGCCTATTCAACGCTGTTGAAAGGGTAGGTGCTAGGGAAAAAATGGACATTCCCATCTATGAGGGAAACTTAGATATTGAAGAGCTTCTAGACTGGATTAGAGATCTAGACAAATACTTCGTCTACGAGGATGTCGAGGATGACAAGAAATTCAAACATGTTGTTTCTAGACTTAAAGGGCATGCAACACTATGGTGGGATGAACTGCAAGATGACAGATGCTGCAAGGGCAAGAAGAAAATCAAAATCTGGGATAGAATGGTTGAAAATATGAAATCCAAATTTATACCCAGGGATTGTCAAATCACTCTGTTTCAGAGGATGCAAAATTTGAGACAAAAGCTGATCTCAGTGAAGGAATACACTGAAAAATTCTACAGGATAAACATCAGAGTAGGTCATTGAGAAAGAGATGATGAAAAGGTTGCTAGGTACATGAATGGTCTGTGATATGAAATTCAATATGAGATGAGAATGATGACCATTCAAAATGTGGAAGATGCTTATGAGATAGCTCTGAAAGTTGAAGAGAAGTTGAGCCAAAAGAAAGGTCAAAGAGCCTGAGCTAGAATTCAATCCAGAGGCAAAAAAATTGCCCAAGACAGAAATCAAAAACCTAAAGAAGAGGGAAAGAAACCTCAAACTCAACCTGAGAGAGGAGGAAGCTCACAAGGAAGGAAGTATGCCAATAGAAATACTTTTCCTCAAGCCAGAGGAAGCGGAAGAGGCAGAGGAGGTGAAGTGAAATGATTCGTCTGTGGAAAAATCGGACATAAATCCTATGAGTGTCCATATAGGAAGAAAGATGGTGGTGAAACTCACATTTCCGAAGGTCAAGGATGGAATGTTGAGACAGAAGAAAATGAGGGAGGAAGATCTTTGATGATGAGGAAAGTTCTCTTTAAGCCGGAGAAGGAGGCAGAGAACCCAACCCAAAGAAATAGTTTGTTTCAGACTTCTTGCAAAACTAAGGATAGGGTATGCAAGGTCATAGTGGACATCAGTAGCAAAGATAATCTTGTATCTACAGAGATGGTAGAAAAGTTGGAGTTGGAAACTGTTGTACATCCAAGCCCATACAGAGTTTCGTGGCTACAAAAAGGACATCAGGTAAATGTCATTAAACAGTGTTTAGTTGAATTTAAAATAGGAGGATATAAATATGAAATATTATGTGATGTCATTCCCATATATGTTTTTCATCTATTGTTGGGTAGACCATGGAAATATGAAAGAAATGTAGTTCATGATGGGAGAAAGAACACATACACCCTGGAGAAAAATGGTAGGACTCACATGTTGATGTCGATTAAGGATAAAGAGGTGAAAACAGAGAGAAGCAACACTATACTTCTCATGAGTAGGAAGGAACTTCTTGATGAGGTTAATAAGAAGGAAGACACAAAATTTATTGTGGTTAGGAAGCCCAAAATTGTTTTGACTAGTACAAGGATAGATGATTTACCAGAAGAAATCCAAGAGTTGCTGGGAGAGTTTGTTGATATAGTAGTGGATGAAATACCTTGTTCATTGTCACCTATCAAGATTATAAGCCATCATATTGATCTTATAACTAGAGCCAGTTTGTCAAACAAAGAAGTGTATAGGTTGATTCCATAGGAAAATGAAGAAGTTAAGAGGCAGGTCCAGAACTTAATGGACAAAGGATTGATTCGAGAAAGCTTGAGTCCATGCGTTGTTCCGACAGTGCTCATCCCAAAGAAAGATGGAGGCTGGAGAATATGTACAGAATTAAGGGCGATCAATAAGATTACCATCAAGTACATATTTCCATTGCCAAGGATGGACGACTTGATGGATTGCTTGAGTTGAGAATTTTTTTTTCCAAAGATTGATTTGAAAAGCAGGTATCATCAAATTAGAATGAGAGAAGGTGATGAATGGAAGACAACATTCAAGATGAATGAGGGGCTATATGAATGGCTTGTCATGCCATTTGGCTTAATGAATGCGCCCAATACTTTCATGAGGTTGATGAATGAGGTCCTGAAGGATTTCATTGGGAAATTCATCATTGTATATCTTGATGATATATTAATTTTCAGCAAAACAGAAGCAGAACACTTAAAGCATTTAGTTGCAGTAATGAGGAGATTACAGGAGGAGAAATTGATGATTAATATGACGAAATTGTCATTTATGAGGACATGACTCATTTATTTGGGTTTTGTTATCTCTGCAAATGAATTAAAAATGGATCTGGAAAAGATAAAGGCGATTAAGAATTGGCCATCACCGAAGAGCGTGTTTGAAGTTTGAAGCTTCCATGGTTTGGATAGCTTCTACAGGAAATTCATCCAAAACTTCAGTGGAATTATCACACCGATGATGGATATGGTGAAGAAAAGACATAAATATTTTCACTGGATGGAGGAAGCAGAGAAGAGTTTCAATTTGCTGAAGAAGAAGATCACTAAGCAACCAATTTTGGTTTTGCTATATTTTAGCAAGACATTCCAGGTCAGGTGTGACGTGAGTGGATTTGCAATTGGAGTGGTCTTGAGCCAAGATGATGAGCAAGTTGCGTACTTCAGTGAAAAATTGAATGAAGTGAAGACTAAGTACTCCACATATGACAAAGAATTATATGTTGTCATACAAGCATTGAAGAAATGGAGACACTATTTGGTTCCCAAGGAGTTTGTTTTTTACAGCGATAATCACGCTTTCCAATTCATGACTCGACAGGAGAAGTTGAACAAAAAAAATGCTAAATGGGTTTAATTCATGTAGAAATTTACTTTTGTGATTAAGCATATTTCTGGAACTACTAACAAAGTTGTTGATGCTTTGAGCAGGAAATGTTTGCTTATGCAGGAATTCAGATTCAATACTTTGGGTTTTGATAACCTCAAAGAAATGTACAGGGATGAACCAGATTTTAAGGAGGCATATGAGGCATCTGAGAATCCAATTCTCAGGGATAGAAGCCAATGGACTGAATACATGATCTAGGATGGATTATTGTTCAGGGGAAATCGGCTATGTATTCTGAATTGCTCCATGAGGGAGAATCTTCTAAAAGAAAAACACAGTGGAGGATTGACCGGACATTTAGGCCATGACAAGATGTTCTCAAAATTGAATGGCTCATATTTTTTGGCCAAGGATGAGGACAAATGTTAATAAATTTGTGGGAAGGTGCAAAATTTGCCAGCACATGAAAGGAAAAAGAAAAAATATAGGGTTATACCAACCATTTCCCATACTTGAAAGACCATGGGATGTAGTGAGCATGGATTTCATATTAGGACTTCCAAGGACACAGAGAGGATATGGTTCAATCTTTGTGGTAGTCGACATATTTTCAAAAATGGCACATTTCATACCATGCCAGAAAACCAGTGACGCAACTCATATTGCGAACTTGTTTTTCAAGGAAGTCATCAGACTTCACGACTTGCCAAAGAGTATCATGTCTGATCAAGATACCAAGTTCATAGGGAATTTATGGAGGACCTTATGGAGGAAGTTGGGGAAAAATTTGTCTTTTAGCTTAGCACATCATCCTCAAACAGATGGATAGACAGAGGTTGTAAACATGAGCTTGGGAGATTTGTTAAGAAGCTTAGTGACTAAACACCACAGTCAATGGGATCACATTCTTCCACAGGCGGAATTTGCTTACAATGATTCACTCAATAGAAGCACATGGTAGAGTCAATTCCAGATTGTATATGGAATGTAGCCAAGGGGAGTTTCTAAATTGAAAGATTTAGAACAAAATGAATTCAGGAGTGCTAGTGCAGAGGAATTTGCAGAAGGAATGAAGGAGCTTCACAACCAAATTAAGGAGCGGTTGCAGAGTTCAAGTCAAGAATACAAGCAGAGAGTAGATCAACACATGCAAGAAATTCAATTTGAAGTTGGTGATATGATTCTTGCACATCTGAGGAAAGAGAGGTTCCCAAGGGGAACATATAATAAGATGAATATGAAAAAGATTGTGCCGTGCAAGGTCATAAGGAAATTTGGGGAAAACGCATATGAGATTGAATTACCCGATGGGTTCGGAATCTCACCGATATTCAATGTTACGGATTTGTACCCTTAATGAGATGAATAAGCAGGAGAAAAGGAGGAACATAAAGGAATTCAATGGACAAAACAAATGCCTGTAGCTGAAAATCCACATATGGAAAGCATACTTGACAAAAGGGTTAGCAAAAAGACCAAGAGAAAATAGTATTTTGAATACTTGGTCAAATGGAAGGGACATCCAGTTGAAGATGCCATATGGGAGGATGAAGAAGCAATTCATAGGAATGGACAAAACGTGCAAGATCTCATGAATAGGATTTCATGAACATTTTCAAGTGAGGGAGTATGATGCAGGAGCATCGTAAGCAGCCAACCAAGCAAGCAACGTAAAAGCAAGAGATAGCTGGAAAATCACCAGCACACATTTTAAAGTGTTTTGAGATTAATGAATGGACATTAATGTAATAGTTAAAGGAAGAGTACTTAAAATTATGTCTATATGTTGTAAACATATCTTGAGATTTTCTCTCATCTGTAGTATGTAAAGGAATTTATGCGTAATGAATAAAAGTAGGTAGATTTAAATTAATAGATTAGAAAGTTTAGAAGCGTAGCAGGGAAAAGGGATATAGACACCCTCACCCTTGTATCATTGAAACTTTTGATGATCATTCAGATTTCATAAGCTCTAGATATTTAGAAGAGAGCTATAGAGAAGAACCCATGTACAGGAGCACTTGAGTTAATATATGAATCTTTGACTCAATTTTCATGTTGTTATGATGCTTATTGTTTACAATTGTTGAATGGTATGTTTATCATTGATTTGTTTCTCTATTATGAATTGTGTGTATGATTTCATGTTGAATGAATGAAGTCTGAGAGAGGAGAAGAATGAATTTCAATTATTTCTCATCCTGAGAATTCCTGCAAGGAGTGCAGTGAACGTCCGCAAGGCGTGCGCTGACGAGGGTCTGAGTTTCATCTCAGAAAGATCAGGAGAGATACCATTGTTCTCATACCAGCTGAAGTGTAGGTGAATCACAGAGCCATGCAAGGTGTGCATAGGTTGGTTGGAGCCTTAAAAATTATCAACTAAGGGGAATATTGAGAGGACCACTGTTTCAAAGAGTGCACAGGGTCGGAGACTCAAATAACTAGAGGTTATTTGAAGATTTTCCGCAAGGAGTGCAAGAAGGAATCCTTTTGGGAAGCTTGAGTTTGCAAGTGAAAGATCAGGAAGGATAACACCTTTGAAGTTCTCAAAGGGGGATGGAGATTGAAATCGACTCATAGAAGTGAATTTCAGGAGGGAGAACACCGAGTCGTTTGGACAAAGGTCATTGAGGAGTGCATCTGGTGGTCAGAATTCTCCATGAAGAACTCGTGAAGTCGCGAGGACCATAGGATCTAGAGGAGATGTAAGGTGGTTAGGAGTTGGATGAATCCACCACCTTAACATTAAGAATCAACGTGGACCATTGATCATGGTCTGTTTGAGCCGTTAGATCATTTCGGTGATTCGGGATTTGCAAGTTTGGAGTGCAGGCCAAAATCGGATCGCGAAAGGGATTATCAGGTGTGGAATTTTGGAATTTTGGTAATTCAGGGTTTGGCATACCGGAAGTTCCGATGACAAGGAACTGAAACACTTTTCATTGAAAGTCCCGAAGTCATGAAACGCGGTGTGCCTTTGGTGTGAGATTTCATCATTTCGGTTTTCTGGAGTTTGGGAAGTAAAGGAGGCAGTGACTTTGGAATAGAGAGTTTCAAACTCCTAGTTCACGAAATCCTTAAGCGGGAAAGGAAAAATTCCCAAAAAGTCGAGGAGCAATAGTCGTTGGGTACCAATCGGGTTTCGAGGTTTCGGGACTTAAGAGGTAGAGTTGCACGGTCAACGCAACTCCCAAAATAACCAAAAGGGAAACACCGAAAATGTGGGTCCCATGTCTCAGTCAGAGGGTACGTGCGGCGGAAGTAAAAGGTGGGGTAAAGCTTCGGCGAGAATCCCAAAAGGCCATCAATCTCATATTTCTTGGGATGTTGAGCCCATTTCAGCATTCTGACATTTGAAAGTTTGGGGAATCATAAGGGAAGAGGAATGACTGTTGGCTATTTGCTCAAAGTCCCGAAAGCCTAAAGTAGTGGGTAACAGGTGGCATGTGCTCGTCATGTTGGAGCAGTCAACCTTCGTTTACATTTCACATTTCGGCATTTGTCGAGAACTGTGGAAATACATAGGGACTCTCCAACTCTCAAAACCTGAAATCCTTTATGGCTTAAACAAAGGGTTGGATTAACCCTTGGAGTGGTTTTAGTGAAGATCCTGTGATGCAGGAGCATCGTAAATATCAAGCGAGAGTGGAGCAAGCGCAATGTATTTTGAGCACATGATAAATTGCTTGAAAATTTTTTTAAAGTTGATGCGCCAAATATTTAATGAAGCATTTATAAAGGAGACCCTTTGTATATTGTATTGGACCTTGAGCGATTCGCTCTCATCCTTAGTAGATAGGAGGCATTTAATCTAGTTAATGCAAGTAGATAGACTTGAATTCATAGATTAGATAGTTTTAGATAGAAGGAGGGAAAACGGATATAGACACCCTCATTGTACATTGTAGCAATAAGCATGATTGTTGAAGAAGGAAGAGCAAAGGAGAATAGCAGAGAGTTGTATAAGAACATCCATGTATATATCTTCAATTAATAGAAGAAGTTGATTCAAATCCATGGTTTTGTGTCTGTTCTCTATGTGTTGATGTTAAATGATGTGCTCATGAGTGTTTTTTTTCCTGTTATGCATTTTCTTTATTTTTGTGTATGTGATTTCATGTTTGAGTTTGAAATCTGAGGGGAAGAAGGAATGAGTTTCAATTGTTTCTCTATCTAAGTGAGGATTCCTGCAAGGAGTGCAGTCAAAAACATCTGCAAGGAGTGCGTTGATGGAGGCTCAGATATTTTAACTCTTGTTCTCGTTCTCCCAGAAGTGAATTTGGGTTACTGGAGTCGTGCCAGGGGTGCATAGGCTAAGGAAGAGTCTCAGTTGTAAATCTGAGTAGAAGCTTTGAAGGACTGCTACTGTAGGTGTGTGCAGGGTCGAAGAAACCCAAACACTTGAAGTGTTTTCAGGTTGTCGCAAGGAAGGTGGGCAAAGGGTTCTCTTTTTATGAGAGACTGAGAAGTTGGAGAAATCTCAGGAGGGATAAAACCTTCAGAACCTAAGAAATGATTTGCACAGGAAGTTTGTGCCATGGAACATATAAAACCAGTGTTGCAGGGTTTCACGCAGGAGGATGAGTGAGTGCAAAGGAACACTTGGTTATTTTCAAGAAATCCTCAAGGAGGAATAATTTGAGAGTCAGGATCTAGTGGAGGGGTTGTGAAAAACTTGCCAACCGTCAAATCCACCAGAGTAACGAGGAGGTTACGGCCATACCAGGAGGATACGTGCGGAGGATCATGAGGCATAGGATCGTTGTTGGGTTACCCATCAACCGTTCAATCAGGCAGAAGTTGGATGGGGGTGAAGTCCTGGTGGGCAGAGGAAAGTCCCAGAGAGGCATTGGGATATTGGAGCATCGGGGTTTCAGAAGTCAAGAGACTCGATACGTTTCAAGTCTCGAAACCCCAAGAGGAAGTCCTAGTCGTGGCTCTTAGGGGGAACATGCATCAGAAGATCTGAGAGGAGTCGGGGTTCAGTGTATCGGGGCTCCTGAGTATGAAGAAAATGTTGCAATAAGAATCACGATCTCGCGATATCCGAAAATCAGACGAGGGAATAGTGACGTGAAAGAGTCAACCCTTACGTGCATCAGAAATTGGTGTTTCATGATCCTTGGGAATCATAGCAACAGGAATCGCAAAACTCTGAAACGTGATTTCCCGACAGGTTAAAAGAGTGGGGGCCACAGGAGTCGACGAGAAGGACAGGTGGCAGATTTCATCGGGGTTTCGGGAAGTGAAGCTCCGAGGGAAACTTTGCACTTGGATTATCGATCCTACGAAGTCTGAAACTATGACAGGAGGTAAGACTGAGGTCTTATGGATTAGCTGTCATGTGGACCGGAAGTCTACCTAGGAGGGGCTAAAGAAGAAAAGAAGCATTGCGGCATATCGGGGTTCAGAGTTCGGTAAAGAGAAGTGTTTGAAACATCGCAAGTGTCGAAATTCCGACAGGAGAAACTCCGATAGGGACGTGAAGGTCAGCGTTGAATTGCATCGGGGTTCATGGTTTTGAGAATCCAAAAACACTTGACCACAAGAATGACGAAACTGTGAAGTCTGATTTCCCGATTGGAACAGGGAGATCTCGTGGAGATTCTGTGGGTGTGGAAAATTCCCGATAGGGAATTAGAAGAGCTTTTCACTTCTTCGGGCCAAGGAAGGAGAAGGTCCTATGAGTAGACATGCCTTGGGTGGCGTGATCTGCGTCAAGTGGTATCAGAGCGAGAAAATTTCTTTGCTTTCTGTAGCAAAGAAGAAGGAAATTCACCATGCTGCCTAGGAGACGGGATAGACAGTCACCCGATCCAGAGGAAAGAGAAAACCTGAGGAGAAGGGGTAGGCAAGTGTAGAATCCAGAAATGGAAAGGGAGTACGTGATCTACGAGCTAGACTCGAAGATATGGAGACAGTGCAAAGACGCACAGCCAATGCGGGGGATCTTAGCGATTCAGAGGGCGAATTTGAAGCTAAACATGGGGAAGAAGTTGCAGCCAAGGATGCAACCAATGAACGTCTAATCAAAGCTATTGCATGGATGGGTGCAAAAATGAAGATGGACATTCCAGTTTATGAGGGGAATCTGGATGCGGAAGAGCTTCTAGATTGGATTAGAGCTCTGGATAGATACTTCAATTATGAAGATGTCGAAGAGGATAAGAAAGTCAGGCATGTTGTCATGAGATTGAAGGGACATGCAGCATTATGGTGGGACGAGCTACAAGAAGATAGACGTTGTAAGGTCAAGTAAAAAATTAAAAGTTAGGATCGAATGATTGCAAAGATGAAGGAAAAGTTCATCCCCAGAGATTATCAAATCACTCCGTTCAGGAGGATGCATAACCTGAGACAGAAGCTGATGACAGTAAAATAATACACAGAGGAATTCTATCGACTGAACATCAGGGCAAGTCATCAGGAGAGTGATGATGAGAAAGTTGCCAGGTATATGAATGGCCTGAGATACAATATCCAAGACGAGATGAGTATGAAAACCATCTGAACAGTGGAGGATGCCTATCAAATGGCTTTGAAAGCTAAAGAGAAGTTGAGCCATAAGCAAGGTCAACGAGGTCGAGGCAGGAGTCAGCCCAAAGGCAAATTGGTTGCCCAAGATAAATACCAGAAGCCCAAGGACGATTGGAAAAATCCTCAGACTAGAACCGAGAGAGGTGGAAGTTCACAGTGAGGCCAGCATGCTGAATAGAGAGGGAAACATACAAGGCAGAGTGGAGGATACACTGATAATAACATGTTTCCTCGTACCATAGGTAGAGGAAGAGGAAGAGGTGGAGTAATCACATGCTTCACATGTGGAAAAAATGGGCACAAGTCATTCGATTGTCCAGATAAAAAGAAGGATGGAGGAGAAGCTCACATTGCCGAGGCACAGAGGCGAGATGTTGAAGCAGAAGATGAAAAAGGTGGAAGGTCATTGATGATGTGTAAGGTTCTCTTAACACTCGAGAAGGAGGTGGAGAACTCAACTCAAAGAAACATACTTTTCAGAACTGCTTGCAAAACCAAGGACATGGTATGCAAGGTTATCGTGGATAGCAGTAGCACAGATAATCTCATTTCAACCGAGATGGTAGAGAAGCTGGAGTTGGAGATGACTGATCACCCGAGTCCATACAAAGTTTCATGGCTATAGAAGGGACATCAGGTAAATGTCACTAAATAGTTTTTAGTTGAATTCAAAATAGAAGGGTATAATGATAAAATACTCTGTGATGTTATTCCTATGGATGTTTGTCATTTATTGCTGGGAAGACCATGGCAATATGAAAGGAACATAATTCATTATGGGAAGATGAATACATATACCCTAGAAAAGAACGGGAGAACTCATATGTTTCTTCCAATCAAAGATAAAGAGGTAAAACTAGAAGGGAGAAATACAGTACTCCTCATGAGTGGGAAGGATCTTCCTACGGAGGTGAAGAAGAAAGAAGATCCACAATTTTTTTTGGTCAGGAAACCAAGGATCGTTTTGACTAGCACAAGAGTAGACGATTTGCTAGGAGAAATTCAGGAACTACTGGAAGAGTTCGCTGACATCGTGGTGGACGAATTACCTCATTCGTTACCACCGATGAGGAGTGTGAGTCATCATATAGACCTCATACCAGGAGCTAGTTTTTCGAATAAAGCTGCGTATAGGTTGACGCTGTAAGAAAATGAAGAGGTCAAGAAGCAGGTCCAGGAGTTGCTAGACAAAGGATTGGTCAGGGAAAGTTTGAGCCCATGTGCCGTTCCAATGGTACTCGGTCCAAAAAAAGATGGAGGTTGGAGAATGTGTACCGACTCAAGGGCCATCAACAAGATAACTATTAGGTATATATTCCCATTGCCAAGAATGGACAATTTGATGGATTGCTTAAGTGGAGCAATTTTTTTTTCAAAGATTGATTTGAAGAGTGGATATCACCAAATTCGCATGAGAGAATGTGATGAGTGGAAAACAACATTCAAGACAAACGAAGGTCTGTATGAATGGCTTGTCATGCCATTTGGCTTGACAAATGCGCCGAGTACCTTTATGAGGTTAATGAATGAAGTCCTGAGGGAATTCATTGGGAAGTTTGTCATTGTGTATCTGGATGACATATTAATTTTCAGCAGAACAAAGGCAGAACATCTGAAGCATTTAGCTATAGTAATGAGGAAGCTACAACAGGAGAAGTTGTTGATTAACATGAGAAAATCTTCATTTATGAAGAAAGAACTCATTTACTTGGGATTTATTATATCTGCGAATGAATTGAAGATGGATCCAGATAAGGTGGAGGTAATTAAAAATTGGCCATCACCAAGAAATATTTTTGAGGTGAGGAGTTTTCATGGACTGGCTAGTTTCTACCGGAAGTTCATCAGAAATTTCAGTGGGATTAGCGCAACGATGATGGATACAGTCAAGAAAAGACATAAATATTTTCACTGGAATGAAGAGGTGGAGAAAATTTTCAATTTGTTGAAACGGAAGATTACGGAACAACCCATTCTAGTGTAGCTGGATTTCCAAAAGACATTTAAGGTAAAATGTGATGCAAGCAGGTTTTCCATAGGAGCGATCTTGAGTCAGGAAGATAGACCGATTACATATTTCAGGAGAATTTGAATGAGGCAAAAGAAAAGTACTCCACATATGATAAGGAATTCTATGCCATCATACAAGCATTGAAAAAATGGAGGCACTATCTGATTCCAAAGGAATTTGTTCTATATAGTGATAACCATGCATTGCAGTTTGTAACTCAATAGGAGAAGTTGAATTAGAGGCGTGTTAAGTGGGTCGAATACATGTAGAATTTCACTTTTTTAATTAAGCATATTTCAGGTACTTCTACCAAAGTGGTTGATGCTTTGAGCAGGAAATGTTTGTTGATGCAGGAGTTCAAAGTCAGAACGTTAGGCTTTGATGATCTCATGGATATGTATGTAGATGATCAGGATTTTAAAGAAGCATACAGAGAAGCTGATAACCTAGTTCTCAGAGATAGAAGCCAGTGGATAGAGTACGTGATCTAGGAAGGATTATTGTTCAAGGGAAATCAATTGTGTATTCCAAATTGCTCCATGAGGGAGAATCTGCTGAAGGAGAAACACAATGGAGGATTGGCTGGAAACTTTGGTCATGATAAGACATTTGCAAAACTGAGCGAGTCATACTTTTGGCGAGGGATACGGTCAGAGGTCAAGCGGTTTGTAAACAGATGCAGAATTTGCCAGCATTCAAAGGGAAGAAAGAAGAATGCAGGATTCTATCAACCATTACCCATACACGAGAGGCCGTGGGATGAAATTAGCATGGATTTCCTATTGGGATTTCCAAGGACACAAAGAGGATTTGATTCAGTCTTTGTGGTAGTGGATAGGTTTTCCAAGATGGAACATTTTATCCCATGCCAAAAAACTAGTGATGTGACTCACATCACAAATCTGTTTTTCAAAGAGGTCATTCGACTTCATGGCTTACCCAGAAGTATAGTTTTGGACAGAGATACAAAGTTCATGGGACATTTATGGAGGACACTGTGGAAGAAAATGGGGAATAACTTCATGTTTAGTTCTGCCTATCATCCTTAGACGGATGGGAAGACAGAAGTGGTCAACAGAAGTCTGGGAGACTTGTTGAGAAGCTTGGTGACAGAGCACCACAGCTAGTGGGATAGTATATTTCTGCAGGCAGAGTTCTCATATAACGATTCAGTGAACATGAGCACAAACAAAAGTCCATTTCAGATTGTGTATGGCATGCAGCCGAGAGGAGTTTCTGAATTAATGGATTTAGAACAGACTGCAACTAGGAGCGCAAGTGTCGAAGAGTTCACAGAGGCGATGAAAGAACTTCACGGCTAGGTGAAGCATCGACTGCTAGATTCAAGTCATGAATATAAGCGCAGAGCTGACCAGCAGAAGAGACAACTTCATTTCGAGGTTGGTGAATTAGTTCTGGCACATTTGAGGAAAGAGAGGTTCCTGAGGGGAACATACAATAAATTGAAAATGAAGAAAATTGGGCCATGTAAGGTCTTGAAGAAATTGGGGGAAAATGCTTATGAGATCGAGTTACCGGATGGGATAAGAATATCTCTGATATTCAACGTCTCAGATTTATACCCATATAAACTTGAGGAAACAGGAACAAGTGATAAATAGCCAGAGGTTCAGTGGTAGAAGTAGATGCCAGTTGCAGAGAAGCCACAGATGGAGCAGATACTGGATAAACAAGTGGGTAAGAAGACCAGGAGGAAAGAATACTATGAGTATCTGGTCAAATGGAAGTGCCATCCAGAGGAATATGCCAGCTGGGAGAATGAAGCAAAGATACAGAAGCATGGATATACCGTGCAGGAGCCCATGAAAATTTTCAAGCGAGGGAGTATGATGCAGGAGCATCGCAAATATCAAGCGAGTGTGGAGCAAGCGCAACGTATTTTGAGCACATGATAAATTTCTTGAATTTTTTTTTAAAGTTGATGCGCCAAATATTTAATGAAGCAATTATGAAGGAGCACCTTTGTATATTGTATTGGACCTTGAGCGATTCGCTCTCGTCCTTAGTAGATAGGAGGCATTTAATCTAGTTAATGTAGGTAGATAGACTTGAATTCATAGATTAGATGGTTTTAGATAGAAGGAGGGAAAATGGATATAGACACCCTCATTGTACATTGTAGTGATAAGCATGATTGTTGAAGAAGGAAGAGCACATCAGAATAGCAGAGAGCTGTAGAAGAACATCCATGTATAGATCTTGAATTAATAGAAGAAGTTGATTCAAATCCATGGTTTTGTGTATGTTCTATGTGTGTTGATGTTAAATGATGTTCTCATGAGTGTTTGTTTTCCTGCTATGCATTTGCTTTATTGTTGTGTATGTGATTTCATGTTTGAGTTTGAAATATGAGGGGAAGAAGGAATGAGTTTCAATTGTTTCTCTATCTGAGTGAGGATTCCTACAAGGAGTGCAGTCGAAAACATTCACAAGGAGTGCGTTGACGGAGGCTCAGATAGTTTAACTCTTGTTCTCGTTCACCCAGAAGTGAATTTGGGTTACTGGAGCCGTGTCAGGGGTGTGCAGGATAAGGAAGAGTCTCAGTTGGAAATCTGAGCATAAGCTTTGAAGGACTGCTGCTGCAGGTGTGCGCAGGGTCAAAGAAACCCAAACACTTGAAGTGTTTGCAGGTTGCCGCAAGGAAGGCATGCAAAGGGTTCTCTTTTTCTGAGAGACTGAGAAGTTGGAGAAAGATTAGGAGGGATAAAACCTTCAGAACCTAAGAAAGGATTTGCACAGGAAGTTTGTGCCATGGAACATCTAAAACCAGTGTTGCAGGGTTGCACGCAGGAGGACGAGTGAGTGCAAAGGAACACTTGTTTATTTTCAAGAAATCCTCGAGGAGGAAGAATTTGATGGTCAGGATCTAGTGGGGGGGTCGTGAAAAACCCGCCAGCCATCAGATCCACCAGAGTAACGAGGAGGTTACGCACATACCAGGAGGATAAGCATGGAGGATCGTGATCCGTAGGATCGTTGTTGGGTTACCCATCAGTCGTTCGATCAGGCAGAAGATGCACCGGGGTTAAGTCCTGGTGGACAGAGGAAATTCTCGGAGAGGCATCGAGATATTGGAGCATCGGGGTTTCAGAAGTCAAGATACTCGATACCTTTCAAGTATCGAAACCCCGAAAGGAAGTTCTAGTCATGTATCTCAGGGGGAACACGTGTCAGAAGATCCGAGAGGAGTCAGGGTTTGACGTATCGTGGTTCCTGAGTACGAAGAAAACGTTGCAACAAGAATCGCGATCTCGCGATATCTGAAAAGATGATGAGGGGATAGTGACGTGGAAGATTCAACCCTACGTGCATCGAAAATTGGTGTTTCATGATCCTTGGGAATCATAGCAGCAGGAATCGCAAAACTCCGAAACGCGATTTCCCGACAGGTTAAAAGAGTGGGGGCCACGGGAGTCGACGAGGAGGACAGGTGGTAGATTTCATCAGGGTTTCGGGAAGTGAAGCTCCGAGGGAAAATTTGCACTTGGATTCGCGATCCCACGAAGTCCAAAACTCCGAAAGGAGGTAAGACTAAGGTCTTATGGATTAGCTATCATTTGGACCGAAAGTCTAGCCAGGAGGAGCTAAAGAAGAAAAGAAGCATTGCGGCATATCGGGGTTCAGGGTTTGGTAAAGCGAAGTGTTCGAAACATCGCAAGTGCCAAAATCCCAACGGGATAAACTCCGATAGGGACGTGAAGGTCAGCGTTGACTTGCATCAGGGTTTCGGGTTTTGAGAATCCAAAAACACTCGACCACAAGAATCGCAAAACTGCAAAGTCCGATTTCCCGATTGGAACAGGGAGATATCGTGGAGATTCTGTGGGTGTGGAAAATTCCCGATAGGGAATTAGAAGAGCTTTTCAGTTTTTTGGGCCAAGGAAGGAGAAGGTCACGTGAGAAGACGTGCCTTGTGTGGCGTGATCTACTTCATCCTGTGCAGATCTTGGCCCAAGGGTAGGGGGTCTGCATCAGTTTACATTGTGCAACTAGAAGGATTTGAACTGTGAGAAAGAGAAGATTATGTTTGCATGTTGAAGAAAGCACTATATGGTCTCAAGAAAACCCCTAGAGCATGGTACTCCAGGTTGGATAGGTATTTACAACACTAACGGTTCAATAAAATAAATGCATACAATAATATCTACATAACGGTAAGTCAAGATAAAATATTAATAATTGAATTTTATGTTGATGACATCATTTTTGAAAGTGATGATAACAGGATGAGTCAAAAGTTTTCCAAATACATGCAGAATGAGTTTGAAATGTCTTTTCTTGGTGAGTTGACTTTCTTTTTGGGACTTCAGATACATGAGCATGATACGAGTATATTTATTTCATAGACCAAGTATATCAAATAAATGTTAAAAAGATTTGGAATGGAAGATTGTAAACCTGTAAGTAATCCTATGAAAACCAGTTGCAAGTTGAGCAAAGAAGATGAATCCAAGGATGTAGATCATAGACTCTATAGACCAATGATTGGTAGCTTACTCTATGTGATGTCATCAATACCATATGTAATACAAGCAGTTGGACATGTAGCAATATTTCAAGAAACAACAAAGGAAACACATGTTATGGTATTAAAGAGAATATTCATATATATCAAAGAAACAAAAGACTATGGGTTATGGTATCCAAAAGGAAATGAAATATCTCTAGTTGCTTATACAAATTCAGATTGGGCTAGAATCATTGAAGATAGAAGAATTACAAGCGGAGCAAATTTCTAGTTGGGTGCGTGTACATTATCTTGGTTAAGCAAGAAGGGGTCATCTATATCATTATCTACAACATAAGCATAATACATTTCCATAAAAATGTGTTGTACTCAGGTCCTCTGGATGAAACAAACTTTGCAGGATATAGAGGTGGACTATGATGAGCCCATTTCGATACTTTGCGATAAAACGAGTGATATTAGTATCTCAAAGAATCCAGTGATGCACTCCAAGACTAAACACATTCTGATCAAGTATCACTTTCTACGGAAACATGCTACAAAGAACAAAATCAAGCTAGAGTACATTGGGACAAAAGAGCATATTGTTGATATCTTCACTAAACGTCTTTCAAGGGAGACATTTGAGTATCTTTGACAAATATTTGGAGTAGTTTTTTCCCCACAGTGAACTTCATAGTATCAAGAACAACAATACATGGGGAGAGAATAATTAAATACGGCAAGTCATGAACACTTGGAGTAAATATTTTTTGAATTCTTTTCATGTATGTCAATGATTTACGTGAGGAAGCATTATGAAGAGAAAAAGTTAGCAGAACGATCTGACACATGCAGGTAGGGGTAGAATTCCCAAGGAGTGTGCAAATAGGGGGAGCATCCCCAAGGAGAGTTCAGATAGGGGGAGCAACCCCAAGGAAAGTTTTTCATTTTCCATTGATGTCAAAGGGGGATAAAATGAGAAGATGCAAGGAAATGGAGAAAACTTCATAGGGAGAGATGGTCACAGGGGGAGCATAAGCATGTGCATATTTGTTTCTATGCCATTAATTTTTAGGTATTTCATTAGAGTGTTTCCATCAATGCCAAATGGGGATATTGGTGAAAGATTGGTTTTTATTGATGTCAACCCTTGAAGAAGTCAGGAAGGTGCAAAGGTATGGTTATGGAGCTCACATTTATTCAAGGAAAAAGTACATGAAGGACAATTAAAATCTAGGTAACTTATTCTTGGATGAACAATGTGCATCATGTTGTTTCCTATAATATGTGGTACACCATGTGGTTCCTCGCGGTTGATGAGTTGTGGACTTGTGAAGTTGAAATACCTCGAAGAATGATCTAGAAGCCTCTAGAAGGTCAACAAGAAGTTATAAGTCATTTATTAAAGGTACAGTAGTTGCAACAATAATTTAATTAAGGGTAAATTGGTTGCAACAAGAAAGTGTGGGTTATCCCTAAAATAAGGAAAAAGGGGTAAAACAGTTATAAGCTAGCCCCTAAAGGAAGTCACTTGGAAAGTAAAAATAAGACTTCAAGAGACTCTTATTAACACCTATTGAGAACATTAAATATATTTGTTGTAAAGTGTTATGGGAAGGTACTATTGACAGATCTGAAGCAGTGAGTCAGAGTTAACGAAGTTCAATGAAGAGAGAAGTTGTAGGTTCTGAAGGAATGAATTTGAGATTACTGTTCTAGGGTGTTCCTGAGTCTATCTGCAAGTTGTAGTGAAGGAAGAGAACAAACATCCACAAGTTGCATTGAAGGAAGAGAATGGACATATGTAGGGTTCAGTGAAGGAAAACATGAATACACAAAGAATAAAAGAAAAATGTGAGTTACAGAGGTAGTAGGGAGAGAACATTCGTGAGCCACAAGGGGAAAAAGTGTGAACATTCGCGAGTTTACAGAGCATAAGGTGCAGATCTATTGAGAAAATATGAAGTTTAGAAGATCTAATCCATGATGTTAGATACAGTTTGAGAGGTATTGTTTTCTCTGTGTGTTAGGTTCTATATTCTTCAGTATTCCAACACATAAATGTCTTAGTAGTTCATGAATATTTGATTTGTAAGACATTCTTGTGGATCTTGGTATGAGGGTTTGAGTGGTAAGAATTGATGAAGTATAGCAATAGTGATAGGTTGTGGTAGTAACAATAACATATTAGTAACAGGTTGATTGATTCAATGGTAGTGATAGGTTGTGGTAGTAACAATAACATATTAGTAATAGGTTGATTGATTCAATGGAAGTGATAGGTTGTCTACATTTATATTTTTGGGTGGTTGGATGGGGCAAGGAAAGGGGGTTGTACCCTCCTTCTTATTGGTGTCGAGGAATCAAAGAGTTGGAGCCTGAAAACTAGGGGGTTGGAGCCTCCTTCAAGTTGTAGCTAGAAAATAAGGAAGTTGGTGCTTCCTATGAATGTATTTCTTCTGGCATATAAGAAAATCATTTTGTTGTTTTCTCCCACATTGGTTTTACATGTAAAATTACGATGTACTATGTATTTCTAGTTTCTTATTGTTCATGGTTGATTTATACTATTGATGATACATTAAATGATAATGTTAAACTATTGAATATTTCTCATAAATACAAATAATACACATTGTGGTTAAAAGTGGTAATAAATATCTCATATTGATTCATATATATATATATATATTATAGACATGTTCCTATTATAAGATAATCTCCCCATTTAAGTGTTGTTCATTTCCATAACAAAGGAGGAAGAATGTCATCTTAATTGGCAGGCTGGAAAAAAAATATGACATAATGATTCTACACAATCAGACAGGAAAATCTTGTAGCATGGAAAAATGTAGCAGAAAATGAAAAACATATTTTATAAAGAGTTGGTTGAGTCATGTATCATGGTTAATAGGTGGTATTCGATGCTCACCATATTTGTAAAATGACAATTCTAGAGAACTACAAGTAGTCGTCAAAGCAAATTTGTTGTGCCTAAGGAATTACAGATATCCCTAGGATATATTATTTTGTATCATTTAGTAGGTTGAATTCAAAAAACTATAGATGGGAAAGATTAGAAGATCCAGAAGTGGACTATCTAGACATTTCCTTCTTGGAGTACATGGGATTCATTTTTTTGAAGGGATTCTTTCCACCACTCCAATTTACTTGAGACAAGTATCCAACTAGATTAGCACAAATTTCCTTATTCATGAGAACCATATCTGAAACAATAATCTCTCCTCACTCAAAGGGATCATAAATTATATTTCAAATGAAAATTTTCAATTTCCTCTTAGTGGATGGCTTCCCACTATGTCAGAGAAAATCACTAACTATATTTCCAATGTTATGAAGGATTCTTACAATTGAAGACAAGGTTGAGAATAGGTATTTAGGAGGAAATTTACATCTTTGAAGAACATAACTTGCTAAGATAATAGAGTGAGAGTGAAAGAGGGCACCCTATAAAGGTTTGTCTTGAATTCCATTAATGTGGGAGACTTGGCCTAACCATTACAAGAGAAGTGAGGGCCCTTTGATTTTCAAAAGCATCCACATTCTCTGTATGTAACTTATCTGCATTGAACTTGTAATAAATACAAAAATTTCAAACCCCTTCCCTCAGACGGACCCCCAAAACACATCTCATCAATAAAATTACATAGAAAATTGCCTCTCAAACTCTCAAAATTCCCTCCTTCCTTGAAAATATTTGTTTGGCACCAACTACACCCTTCGAATGATTACATGAATTTGAACTTGCATGAATATGGGTCCCAAGACATATTCATAGTTCAAAATATGTGCAAATCCATTGAATAATCTATGTTTTAGTAATTATATTAACTAAAGTGTGGGTAAAATCATGAAGATGGGTAACACTTTTACTTGTTTTATGACAATGTTTTTTTAATTTTAACAGGTTCTTCAACTTTCGGTAAACAAAAGTATTGTTTTATTTAGAATTTTACTTTACTGTAAAAACAAAACTTGTGAAGAATTTTGTTAGCTTTCTACTGACTATTTTTCAATTTTTTATTTATTGAGATTGGATATGTCAATTTTGCAATTGTTTGACAGTATTTTCCTTAAAAATGAAGGGAAAGATAATGAGTTATTTTTTCCCACAATAATGTATCCATTATTAAACTTTTTATTTTGACAAATGAAATATATTGCAACAATCTACAGATACTCTAATTTATGATGACTATAGTTTTGAATCGAATGGAGGAATATTATAATTTCTAGAATTTTTTGAAGTTGACCAATCTAAAAAAGTTACAGACTTTAAACACATGTTTTCCTCGACCATGTATCTATCTTAATTTTTACTTAAAAGTAAAATTTTAAAATACCCTTTTGAAGAGAACAATTTAAGGATTATGAATATAAATCTTCCATAATTTTCCACTGTGTATTTTTAGAGATATGGATTTTTCATTTCACCGAATCATAATCTCACCTAAAAATATTATGCAATGACTTTTTTATAAAAACAAATAAAATTAGATAAAAACAATGAAAATGAAAACAAATTATACCCAATGAAAGTAGATTCAATTTTAAAAATTTTGGTATCAATTTTGAAACTAAATTCTGAGTATTTGTAGGAGTCTGCTACATCCAAAGATGAAGTAAGATGGAGAGAATTTGCAGTTTCTTGTAAACAGTCCCATTTTCAGGTTTTCGGCCGAAATATTCTTTTGGCCGAAACCTAGATTTTAACAGAATCCATTGAAAATAAACGCTTCGACCGAAAATTCTTTCAGCTGAAATATTCTTACCACAAGAAAAAATTTCATCCGAAAAACATTGTACATGAATTTCGAGGGTGCCGTTAATTTTGACGTGCAAATTTTCGGCCAAAAAAAATCCTAGCAACATTTTTTTGGCCAAAACAATTCCTAGCAACATTTTTTCGGCAAACAAATTGCCGCCAGGAATTTTGGAGACCCAATTGTCACATAAGTGTTACCCATATTCATGATTTTACCGGTGTATCAACCATGGTTTTAATCATGGAAAAGTGAGGTGCATCCCCCTAGATCAAGTTTAAGCATCATGGTAAAGTGAAGCTACCAATAAGAAAATAATATGTCATTAGAGTGTCACATTTATAAAAGATGTAATGAAGTTTTAAAAAGGTCGTGAGTCAAAAGGGGATTATGCTAGGTTAATTACATTGTGTAAAATTAAAAATGAGTCAAATAGGGCCACCCTCTTATAACTATATGCAAATCCATAATCATAAGGTTTGAAAAATATTTCTTTTACTAATTTATGTTTTTTTAATAAACTATGATTCTTTAACCATGGACTTATGTTGTGGGAATATCGGTATGTATTTCATCAAATAGACAAAAATACATTGCTAATTATGTGGATTGAAACCAAGGTATAACAATACAGATGGGAGAAATGGATAGTGTCATTGAAGTTCACATTATGAGTAGAATGGTTCCCAAATGAAGTGACCCTTTTAAATTTTTGTTGTTTTTAGACTCTGGGATGGTAGAAATAAATGGATACACCAAATACTTTTCCATTGCATATAACCAACTCCTAAGATAAGGATATTGATCCAATAGATTATTATAGATGACAATATACTTTAATATTACAGATTCCTTCTGACATGGTTATATCCCTACAATAAAAAAATATAAGGGGTTATTAGGAAGCTCTTTCTGTAAATTTCGGAATGAAGGGAAACAAGGAACTAGCACTATAAGCATTTTTATTTTCATATAATTAATTAGGTAATTGTCATTTCAATTAATTGGTAGCAATGGTCATCTGCAGAAATACTACTAATTCATATAGGTTAGTGTCATTTTAATTAATTGGCAGTAGTGTTTATCGAAATAAATACTACTAATTCATATTCATGTAGTTGTTATCTAGCCATATTTTTTATCCTTGGAATAAATTAGTCATTTTTAGTTGTGTCACTTGAAATTGCTCAAATTTGATAGTATTTAATTTAGAGAAACTGACGTGACTAAAGTTTTTGGTCACATAGTCACTAATTACCCATTTTTTACTAGTGCATCCTTTTTGGGTACTATAATGATAGGTGACCCACAAGGTGAGGTGCTTGGTTAAATTACTCCTTTCTCTAGGATGCTGCAACTATTTCTTGAATTTATATGCTTATGTAATAGACTATCTATACAACCCAATATTTGGTAATGGGGAGTCAAGAAACAATTGTATCTCATGCTCCCCTTCCCTGTTAGTTGACAATCCTTTATGATCTTGGATAACTCCTCTATATGATTTCAAAAACTCCTCCAACTGTTGTTTCTTATTTTTAGTACATAATTTCAAGGACACCTTTACTCTTACTGATTCATCACCCAAATGATTCTCTCGTAAGAAAATAAAACCATACTCCTTACTTGAAATAATAATTTTGTTTGGCTTAGTTGACACTAACTTGTGAGATCTTCTATTTACATTTATATGTGTTGATAATGAAATACATCCCATCCTTGATCATGTGATATTTATTTTATATCCACATGAATATTGCATCCCTCATATACATGTAGGGTCTTCCAAACATCACATCTCACATGTCAAAGGGTACTACATCTAACTCCACTTCATTAATAAAAGATGCACTTATAATGAATTTGATCTTACAATGTTTCATGACCTTGATCTATGCATGCTTGTTTACCTAACCCAGTGGATATGGGATAGGATGTTCATGAACCTCCAAACCAAGATTTTTTACCAGAACGACTACTATGATATTGGCTTGTGGACTAGAATAGAATAAAGAATCCACCTTAGTCATGTTGGCATGTATCTTATATGGAGGAGTTTTTTCATCGCATTCTCTTCCTTGTGATGAAGGCTACTCAGATTCACCTAATTTTGCACTAAAGTGTATGGAATATTCTCATACAAATTTGAGTTTCTCTCTACCTTTTTTCTTAAATATGCGGTTAGAGGGTTATTCTTCTTGGTCTCTTTCTTACGGTTCTTAGGGTTCATTTATGGATGTAGTTTCCATTTCCTCAGTGTGACCATCAATATTGAAATTGTTACAATTGTTATTTGGATCCTTACACTAATGTCTAATTACTGTCATCTTCTTGTCTTTCCCTTTCCACTTCTTCTTCCCCTTCTTGGAAGCTTCTTGGTTCTCTTTCTTCTTGGAATCACTTGGTTGTCCTTTATTATGGCCTATATTTTCTAGATATCATGTTTTCACATAAGCCTCATCAATTTTTTTGGGCTTGAAGAGCATCAATTTCTTTTGCAAATGACTATGTATACCCCCCAAATACTTGAGGAGTGCATTTGGATTCTTGGGAGAGATACCCAACATGATATCCATTTTCTTTAATTCTATGGTGTACTCATGCCCACATTGGCCCTACATTTTTCTGAAGTAATGTCAATGGATCCGTTATTACTCTATATACCTAATAGGGTAGAACTGAAACTTAATGAGGGGTTTTAAATCCTCCCACTTAGTTATTGGTGGATCACTCTCCATTCTAATTGTTTTGTTGTGAATTTCCCACCAAGTTTATGCATGGACCTCTAATTTCAATCAAGAAAATGAAAAATTCTTCTCTTCTTCTATATGGTGGAAAATGAAATAGATCTCTAACCATTGCAACCATTGATTTAAATTTAATGCATCAATATCACCTCGGTATGTCTTAATATCCATTTTTTATTCCATTTTAAATCAATATTGTGAAGGGTTAATGGCACTGGAACTTGGATTATCTTTCGTATGATATTTCCTTGACTTATTTTCTAGGTATTCATTATCCCTTAGTTTCCCATGTGATCTGATCATTGATTTAGAGCCTCTAACATCCCCAAATGGTTCGATTTTGTTTTCTAGAGCCACCATGAGGAGGGTCATACTGTGAGAGATATCAATGAACTTATCTTCTATCCTTAAAAATATTCTCTATACTATATATCGAAGGTTGTTGTGAATAGACTCATTCTCCATTGTTAGGGTTATACGACTTTCTTCTTAAGCCAACTCCTAGATCCTCCAACTTTCCACAAATACCCAAAATAAAACTACTTTGGTACCAATATGATCTGTAAACTTCCATGGATATTTTACCAGAATAATTTGTCTCAATAGATATTATGATATTCTGAAACCTTAGACTATGCAAACTAATTTTCCTTAGATCCTAGAATAATTATTTACTAGCTTTTCATGAATTTATGAAATAACTTAATTATGAAAATGAAAAAAATGAGAACAAGAGAACACCATACACACATAAATTAACTCAATATATATTTTGGGAAACCCAATACAAGAGAAAACTCAACTAGAATGTGAGGCCTATGCTCTTCTCCCTTTTCTTCAGTTATGGAAATGTAGATGTAAAGAAAGAGGCTTTGATCATGGAGGGGATAAACAAAACCCTCGAGAAGGTTCCCTTGAAAAAAACACGATGACATTGATACTATGGTCATCACAAATGACTGATACAAACAAAAAGGGAGAACCACAAAAAACGGTAACCTTGTCTCACCAAATATGTCTCAGAAAAATTCTTCAACAAGGAGAAAATCTGTAACATCCCTAGATCCCTGTTGGGAAATGCCACATCAAAATTCTGACTTTAGATATCAATAGTTTTCCTTATTACCATCAATTAAAATTAATTCTCTGATACCATGTAATTAAACAGATGCTCTGCAATTTCACATTTTAGAGCAGAATAACAATAAAATATATATAAACAACATATATAGGAAATACCATAATAGAAGGCACATAATATTCACACAGTAATTTAACAACACATACAAACACTTATCTCTGGTAAATAAAACACCCACTTTTTGCAAACCTTCCATGTTCCTCCCATCCATAGACTACATTGCTCATAACTCTCAGCATTGGGTCACCCCCAAGCTGGGCTAAACTCTACCAAGGAAAAGGGAATCCTAAGCCAAGTTATAGTCTAATAATCACCATAATTGCTCATTCCAAGGTTCCCAACTACTGCAACTAGCCCGCATTCCCTCATTCTGCACATACATATCCCACCCTAGGAAATGTGCCCCTTCTCCTCTCAACATTCCTTTGGCTGCCCCACTTCCCTTATGCAGCTTTAGCAACATTATGGATAGGAAGTCTTAGATCCATGTATTTATTTCTCAGTTCATCCAGGAACAATTCCCAATACTTTATCACCCAAAGAAAATACTAATGGGCATGAAAACCCACCTCTTCTACCGCACATGGGCCTGACAACCCACCACTTCAGCAACAACATGGGCCTGACCACCTGCCTCTTCAACTCCCCATCTTCCCAAGTACATGACATGGCCACAGGGTACATATGGTGAATGATTGAATCATCATGAAGGAATGATGGAAAAATGTGCCAAATCCCCCAAATTATATTTGCATGTGCCATACATAACACTTGGAACCCAAGGAACTAACTTTTATCCCTCTTTATGTAATTTGTTCTTTTTTTTTTTAATATTAGGAAATCATATCATAATGTTATATGACTTTAGGACTTAGGAATAATACTATTTTATTCATATGCCTAAATCCCTTGACTTAGCCCCTTAACCTTAAACTCTTAGCCCCCCTTTCCCCTTCTAGTGGAGTTTATGCCCCCATACTCTTTTGTTTGGTTGGTCTATAGTAGTGTTGTGATTTTCATTAATAGTATGATTGATTACATGTTACAATAATAGGATCTCTATAATTTTATCATCTATTCTCTCTGGACTAATAATCACATAGGTACTTCGGCCTATAACATTATGGCTCACCATCCTATAATCATATATTTACAATTACACTGGGGATTAACTTAGGGGTATTACATTCCCCTCCCCCTTATTTATGCATTGTCCTCAGTGTATTATATACAATGGACATTCCAAAATTATTCAAAAATATTCTTTCCTTGTGATTTGAAGCTCATTTTCCTTCTGGTGCTCTCTCTTTTTTTTCTAAGCACCCAATTCATGTCTTCATACTTCACCTAGAAGACACTTACTCTATTCTATAGAGTTGCTTCAAGAAATATTTTTTCTCACTGTGGCATTCTTAAGCTGCCTCTTTCTTGCCTTACTCACCCTTCTAGGCTCAGGCATCCCTTCACTACTACAAAGTCTTTTAGCCATCCATATTGCCAATGCTTTCACACACAAGGAGAGTGCCATCTCATTACCAGATTTCCATTATGGATCTGTAATTTAAGGCTCCAATAGTATCCATTCTTCCTAATCATTTCAGCTTCAATACCATCATCTCATATATATCACACACATACAATTAACATGAGACAATATCATAACAATTTCATTTAGAAATTCAATTTTTGTTTCATAAGAAAATTCAGATTTCTCCAAAGTATGAGATTCCCTCTCATAATTTTCTTGGATGTTGCAACAACACGATTTGGTATTTCTTGGGGTTGTTTGTAGCACCATACTTGAGACCACTTTTACTGCAATGATGTCATCTTGCATTGAGTAAACAAATTTATAGTATTTCATGTACCAGAAAATTCTATTGTAATACTTACAAAGGCTCACAAGTGATTTCAAATTTGTCTACACTTAACAATTCAATCACAACTATCAAACCATTTATTTAATAGAATGAATTATCATTTGCTGCATGTACATGTTCAACAATTAAAATTTGCATTCTTTCATATCATAATTTTCATTACTCTATTCTTTGAACAAAAATTTCCTGTAGTTAATGCTCATGTGACTACTTTAGTTTGCAACTTGCTCACTGCAACGTCTAACAACTCTTAAAATGTTCTCAACTCCATGAGTTATTAATAATTTTAACATTTCAATTTTTAGCATACTCGTTTCCATGAAATATATTCATGCATTCACAAAAATGCATTCAACAAATGAATTCAAGCCTAACAATTTTATTATGTATAAGTGAAACTCTACCACTTACACACTTTCATGATTTATTCATTCCTACTATTCAATACACTCTTGCATTGGCTTCATATTTCTCTATATATAAGTCATGTATCTCAGCATTGGTAAATGGAAATTTTGGTCAATGCCTCAACACATTATCCATACACTTCCTATTTCGTGCCAAACTATTTGGATGCCTTCCTTTTAGATCCAAACACTACACCAACAATATAATTTTGTGGTGTTCATTAGTGTTATAAAAAAGGTTGCGGTCCAAATAATATTTAGAGATAATAATTTCATTGGATATTTTTGTGGCACGTACCCTTTCCATAAACAACCATGCCATGGTCTCATACATGACTAGCTTTGTTGGTATTCATTCCTATAACAGGGTCATACCCTTTTATTACTTTGCTTATTAGCTCATAACCAATACAATATGACATGCTACTTTGTAATTTGTATGCATTCAAAATATAGCATCTTGTATAATTACCACAAGCCTTTATCCTTTACCACACCTAGTGGTATCTTAGTTCCATTAATGCATTCAAATAATACAATAATGTTATTTATAAAATAAACTCTGCCTAAGGGAATTCTTACCTAAATTCCCTTTAGTAATTATGTAATAAACGTACATAAAATTCATACCTTCATAGCTTCTAGTAAATGAATTTGATGCTACCTAATTAGTTGGTAGCACTAGGAGTTCCCATGCCTTCTTCACCAACCTCTTATGCAACATTTTATCTTTATGTTTCTTCCTTTTATATGGAGAAACATTATTAGCAACACTTGTAATCATGCATTAATTCTCTCCATGTGCTAAAAATGAATCTTTAACATGCTCATAAATGCATATGCATTCCAATTTCTCGTGCTAAGTATGGTTGTTCATCAATCCATAATATATTTGTTGCTACAACAATTGCAACAACTTCTTCCCTCATGTACAACCTTCTTTGTTGTCCTTGGCTATCCTCAAGTCCTACTAAGTTCTTGTATCCTTTTTTACTCTTGCTCAAATCATTGTACTTTTTTGGTTCTGTCCTGGGTACTTTTCCATCCATTCACTCTTGGATACCTTGGCATTTCCAGCAAAATACTATGTTGATTTAAATCTTCAACATTCCACTATTACCGAGATCCCTCCAATCCAACTCATACATGACTAAATTACATTCCAATCATGTTGTCTTATAGACTTTGGATTTTCAACATCCATTTACTTTTCTAGACCAACATGATTCATCCTTTCCTTGATTGAACACATAATCCCTTTTAGTTTCTTGAACCATTATTTTCTCTCTTCTTATCCACCTAGCCTCGAGCATGACTCGCATAGTCAATTTCTGGCACATTTCCATGTTGCACAATATCTTATTTTATGGCTTCATAAAGACTACTTGGAAATAGTCAATTTAACTTTGCAACCCATAATAAACTTCATGGAATGTTTTTGCCTCTTAGAATATCACCAATGGTTCTCCTTCCAAATGAGAGGGTTCCTTTCATATTTAATCCCTTTTCCATTCCATATCAAGTATAGAACCATTTCCTTCTTCATGGTCCTCTTATTGATTCACTTCATAAATCACTTCCATGCTTGAGACTTTCTAATTTTCCATCCCATTCTACTTTCGAAATGTACTCAACACTTTTGAGCTGCACCCAACATTCTCCATAGAATCAATGATCCTTTTCATTATTTTCATAGTTCTTGGAGTGCTCTAGAGCCAATCTACACATGGTCTATTGATTTATACATTTGTTGTATTTTCTCAGCATACATGGTCTTCATTATCATCACCCCAAAAGTTCCAACATTCACCCCATGCTTACACTGCACTACTCTAATGATAATAACATTGGAGGTACTACCCCCATAATGGTATGACTGATTCCTGGAGATGTTTCCCTTGTCTTCGTATATACACTAGGTTCCCTTTTTATCATAATACTATCACCTAGATGTACGATCCCTTTTTGAACAGTTCTTCCCACAAAGTACTTTATTTTTTATTCCTTGGTATCCTCCAAAGTACATGTACCTTCACTACTTCATCTAGTAAATGATCTACTTTTACACCCAGATTCCATTGTGCATTCTGATTAACATGAGTGTATTTCCTGTAGTGGATTCCTAAGCCTTCACGGTTGCATGTAAACTCATACCTTAAGATTATTTAGTCTTGACCTTCGATCACCGTGTGAGAGATTCTTGTTATAGAAAATATTTCCTTGAGTACATGTGCTTGTCTTTAACTAAATTTCAATTCTATCACATGTTATGAAAACCATCTCTCCACACTTCCATGGTCATAGTTCCATGCATACCCATTACTCCTGATTTATCATGAAACATAGATGGCAGCTTTATTACTCAACATTCCCAATTGGTATGCATATTTGTCATCTTGAAGTATTTTTCCATTCCATAGTAAGTCTTCTATATCTCTCACTGAGTATAGACATCTTCAGTTGGTAACTTATTCAAACAATAAATACACAATTTGAGCAATTGCCCCTACCTTGTTCCTCATACCTGAAAATACCACTTTGTTAAATATAATTTGTTATTTTTTATCATCGACCTTAATATTTTCTTGCAATACATTTATTATATAAGATAACAATTCAAAATATTCTGGCTAAATAAAGCATACAACCACAATATACCATTCTGGTAGGATATACACACGTTTTCCCATTTATGGTCACCAAAAATATTATTCCTAACATCCTGTGAATTTTGTTTCTCATCTCACTATTTTTAGTTATCACATGGACTCCTCTATCCAATACCTTTCTAGTGACTTCTTTCTTGCTCAATTATAAGTGTGGAGTAGAAAGTTATAGTCATTTGAATATTACCCAAACAATCCTTACACCAGGTGCAATTGTTAATTGTGATTAAGCTTCTGTGTACCATCGCCTTTGGAAATTTTGATAGGATCTCAATTGGATTCCTTCATTACCATATGTTGAACATCTTGGCCAATTTTTATCCTTATCTTAGCTCCAAGCTATTAGATACAACCCACTGAAGTTTTATGCCAATTAATATGTCTGCCCCTAAATGCTAGAGGTACCTTCTATCCCCTCTTGTACATTTTTATGTGGCCACATTTTTTTTTTTACTCTCTCTCTATCTTCTCCGTATCAAGATATTTCCATAGAATTCTCTTCTTCCTCAATCCAATTCCATGGCAGGAAGTTATGGCCCTCAAAATTTAACCGAGGCTTAAAATTTACTCTCCACTGTTTGTTATAAAAACAGGATCACGGAGCAATAAAATAAAAAAAAATAAGAAATAAAACACAGAATATACACAATACAATAGAGACATAGATATACATGTTTCACCCAGTGTGGGCTACATTCACCAAAGAAATTTCTAGGTCCTTCCTTTTTATTATCCAACAAATGAAAGGATACAACCTACAACACACCTGTTGTAACTTCGTCTTCTTTCTCTCACAGTCTCCTCTCTCAGAATACAATATTCACAATGATACACAACCACAATACAATTCCCTCATAAAAAAGGGTTTCCTTCTAGGGAAAAAAAACCTAACATAACTTCTACCATTAGATCTGCGACCATATAATAAATGGTCCAAATTTACAATGAAATTACAATATACATTTACAAGGAAATTTTTCCTTCGAGGGCCCACTTTCCCTCGGACCCCCCAGCCGGAGGGATGAGACCCCTGGACCCCGCAGGGGGGAAAATCCCTCCTTGCAACCCCCCCATGTGGAGGGGTGCAAAATATTCCTAGGTGTACAACCTTCATGGGGTATAAACACGACTGAGAAAAAGACTTATGAAATAGGAAGAAAATCAGGCTCCTCAACCAAAAATCTCTCACTTGGAGACTAATCAAAACAACTCCACTGTTGTTGTACCTTCTAGACTATACTCCACCATGGGCCTAGAAAATTTCTCATCTTCACCTTCATGCTTCAATACCAACAGAAACTGATCAGGAACTTAGTTTCTCCCTAGTTACTCCCTTTGTTAACATTTCTACAGGATTCTGGCTAGTGTGTATCTTTTCCAACATCAAATGTCCATCTTTTAAGATGGATCGTATGAAATGGTACATGAGTTGTATATTCTTAGTCTTAAAATGGAAGTCTGAGTTCTGTGCAATATGAATGAAACTCTTTCTATCATAGTACAAAATGATATTCTCTTGCTTCTTTCCCAATTCCTCCATAAACCTCTGTAACCAAATCATCTCTTTACTAGCGTCTGTAGAAACAACATACTCTGCCTCTAGTGTTGAAAGTGAAACAACCTTTTTTAGTTTTGAAATCCAACTTACTAGTGTTCTACTTACAATAAAAACATACCCTCTGGATCTCCTCCCACTATCTTTATCACCTTCCATATCTGAATCAACATATCCCTGTAGAACGATGTCTGAACCTCCAAAACATAATGCATGAGTAGTAGTACCTTTCAAATACCTGAGAATCCACTTTACTGACTCCCAATGTTCTTTACTTGGATTGTTCATATACCTACTCACAACTCCAACTACATGTGCAATATCTAGTCTTGTGCAAAACATCACATACATCATTCTACCAATTTTTGATGAATAAGGGACCCTGGACATGTATTCTATATCATCTTGTGTCTTAGGATACATTTCTGTTAAGAACCAAATATCAATATATCATAGAAAAACTCAGAAAAGTACTCAACGCCTTGAAAAAAGATAATTTCATATAATAAGCCTCTTCAAGGGGGCAACCTCCTTTTACCCCACTTAAATGTTCAAGTACAAGATGATTCAAAATGAAAATGTCTCCTTGGTATATATAGG
>JZKD02S1707506.1:104950-121322 GCA_000966675.3 Picea glauca
TTAAATTTCCAACACAAAATTTGATAATTTATTAAACAAATATCCCACATACCAATATTTAATTATGATAATTTAATTAATTAAACTAATCTACATTCTATAAATGTTTAATCAGGACAATTAATTAATTAATTAATTAAACTTAATATACTTTAAACAAATATTTAACTATGACAATTAATTATTTAACTAGGGTTGTTACATACACCCACCCTTCAGGAAACTTCATCCTGAAGTTTAAAGTATTTTATGATACAAGGGAAATGACACATGGTTCTCACATTTATATCCAATAAACAACGTTATCAGTAAGTAAGCCAAGAAAACTCATACATACTAGTGTACATGTGCATGAAATGCATGTGTAGCTAATAGATACAAGTATCGTGCATGTACTAATAACAATAAATATCACCTCTATAGTAATTTCTGTATGCACCCAATCCATTCAAAAAGACTATTCATTTTATAAAATATAATAACCCAATCAAATGTTTGTGAAATCCTTTAATTACAATTATCTAGCTCAACAATGTTATTTAGACAATTGTAGTTTAGTTAAGTAATTATGAATATTCATATATACACAAAAACAATAAATTCGACCACAAGGCAAATCTCCATACAATATCAACTATTTCTACTCATCCTTCCTCCCAAACTTACTTCCATATTCCATTCCTATCCTTCCTTTGTTGAACTATCTTGGAGCATCAACTGTATTGACCTAACTCCAAATAGAACCTGTAAGCAAAAGTGTCACTATCTTGACCAAGCTTCCCCAGCAGGCAACTGACAGTCATCATCACACGTCTAGGGGAGCGTGATATAACACTGTCCTCCCATGAATCCAAGTTTTAGAGGATACACGGTGGGAAATGCCTCCACCCCTCCTAATAGGATTGGGGTCCACACCCTACAATGGAATATACAGTGGCACAATAAATTTTTAAATTTCCAACACAAAATTTAATAATTTATTAAACCAATATCCCACATACCAATATTTAATTATGATAATTTAATTAATTAAACTAATATACATTCTAAAAATATTTAATTAGGGTAATTAATTAAAATTAATATACTTTAAACAAATATTTAACTATACCAATTAATTATTTAACTAGGGTTGTTACAAAGATGGGCTAAACTCTACCAAGGAAAAGGGAATCCTAAGCGAGGTTATAGTCTAATGATCATCATAATTTCTCAATTTAAAGTTCCCAACTACTGCAACTAGCCTACAGTCCCACATTCCCCACATGCCTATCCCATCTTAGGAAGTGTGCCCCTTCTTTTCTCAACAGTCCTTTGGGTACCCCACTTCCCTTATGAGGCTTCAACAACAGGATGGACAGTAAGACCCAAAGCCCTATAGTTATTTCCCAGTGCACCTGAGAACAATTCCCAGTAGTTTCTCACCCAAAAAAACTACTCACAGGCCTGACAACCCACCTCTTCCACCACACACGAGCCTGACAACTCACCTCTTTAGCAACAACATGGGATTGACCACCTGCCTCTTCATCTCCCCATATTCAAAAGTACAGGGCATGGCCACCTAGCAGGGATGGTGAATGATGAAATCATCTTAAGAGAATGATGGAAAAATGAGCTAAATCCCCCCAATTATATTTTCATGTGCCACAATTAACTCTTGGCACGCAAGGGACTAACTTTTTTCCCTCCTTATGTAATTCATTCCATTTTTTTTTAAGCTTAGGAAATCATATCATAATGTTATATGACTTTATGACTTAGGAATAATATTATTTTATTCCTAGGCCTAATTTCCCTAACTTAGCCCCTTAACCTTAAAATATTATCCCCCCTTTCCCCTTCTAGTGGAGTTTAACCCCCCATACTCTTTTGTATGGTCGTTCTGCAACAATGGTGTTATTTTCATTGATAGTATGATTGATTAAATATTACAACAATAGGCTCTCTGGAATTTTAGAATCCATGATCTCCATCCTAGTAATCTTATAGGAACTGTAAATGTGGATGAACCTACACAGATAAGATCTATCTAGCAAAGGACATACACAGTTTGCAGAAGAAATGAGAAAACATAGAAACGAGAGAGAGAATCAAGAATTGTATTAAATGAATGAATGAATGATAATTGACACATTATATACTATGTATAACTCAACTAATGCATAGTAGAAGAGAATACAATGCGCCATAGTGGTGGTATAGAGTGATCTGGACACACACTAACAGTTATGGGAGTAAACTGCCACCTAGTCTAAGTCAACTAGTCTCTTATTCCTTAATTAACTGACTGAAATCATCAGTAATGCACCACTCTAGTGATAATCCCAAGGAAAATGTGCATTAGCAGTGATGATCCCAATGCTACATGGTGATGGAACCAATGTGGCATCAAGACTCCACTCAACTGATCCAACTGAATTGTGAATTGAAGAGAATATTCCCCTAGAATGTAGGAAAATGAATATTCTCCCTAAAATGTAGGAGACTGGATAATGATTGATAAACATAGGGAAAACCTTACGAAAAATAAATACTAGGTGTGTGTGAATTATCTCCAAGACACCCCCTAAACATTACTATGGTGAAAATAAAATAATGGATCCCAACAATGAGGCCATGTTAGGTACCCCCCCCAAAAAAGACACACTGAAATAAATGAGGAAAGAGGGAAAACCTCATGGGAAAACCCCCCCACTCAAGGTAAAATGTATCAAAAAAAAAATGTCAGTTGCTAGGAAATTGTGTCCTTCACTCCAATATGATTGCGCAAAGAATGAAACTTCTTCTCAGTGAAGGTCTTGGTGGAGATGTATACAATCTGTTTTTCTAAAGGACATAACTATAGGTTGATGATCCCCTCGTGTACTAAGTACTATATGTAGTGCATGTGTATCTCGACGTGCTTTGTTCGTTGCCTATGAACTAGATCTCTACAAAACTTCAGAGTGCTCTGGTTGTCACACCAGATGATGATCGGTCGGTGAAACTGAATGCCCAACTCAGTAAGAAAATGTTGTAGCCACATATCTTTAATGGTTATGTTAACTACCCCTCTATACTCTTGCTTGGCTAAATATAGAGAAATAACAACCTGCTTCTTTCTTGACCAACATATGGGCTTGGAACCCAGACTGAGTGAGTAACTAGATGCAGACTTGCGATCAATGATGTCACTAGTCTATTCAGAATCAGTGAAACCGATGAGGTTCAATGTAGAGTATGCTACATAGTGAATCCCAAAGGTGATGGTTCCATGTACGTACTGAAGTATATTCTTTCTAGCCTTCCAATGTAGCTCATGCGACTGTTGCAGGAACTGGGAGAATACTCCGTTGGAATAGGAGAGGTCTGGTCTAGAGTGTGTGAGATACAAAAATCTCCCCACTAGCTATTTGTATAATTTTTTTCCACCAATGGAGTGTCCTCGCCATCCTCAAGTCTGAATCCTAATAAGAAAGGATTCGGGGTAGACTTGCAGTCTGTCATGTGGAATCTCTCAAGGATATCTCGTGCATACTTGGCCTAAGACAGTTTTATACCTAATGCATCCAAACTGATCTTGATACCAAGGAAGAAATGTAGAAGACCCATTTCCATCATCAAGAACTTGTCATGCATAATCCTCTTGACTGCAACAATCATTGAAGTCGAGCAACCAATGATCAACAAATCATCAACATACAAAACTGGGAGTAGAAGTGAAATAGTTGTCCTGAGCATGTAAATGTTTGGGTATGACTTACAACGTACAAAGATCTATGATAGCAGGTAGGATTCCATATTGGTATACCATTACCTCAGTGCCTGCTTGAGGCCATAAAGTGAATTATTTAGTCAACAGACCAAATATTAATCCTACATGAAGCCCTGGGTCTGATCCATATATATCTCCTCAAAGATATCTTCGTGAAGAAATGCATTCTCTACATCCTTCTGATGGACTTACCATCCCTTGGATGTCGCAATGGTGAGTGTTAAATGTATGGAATCCCTCTTCACTACTGGAGTGAAGGTCTCATTATAGTCATTCTCATCCAGCTATTGAATTTCTTTGGAAACTATATTGGTTTTTTATCTGCTAACCTCTCTATATGCTATGCTCTTGGTCCTGTAGACCCATATGCACCTGACAAGTTTCCTTCCTAAAGGAAGGGGAACCAGATCCCAAGTCTGGTTCTCGAGGAGGGATTTGTACTCCTCCAGCATGGTGGATTCCCAAAATGGATTCCCAATAGCCTCTCCATGGGAGTGTGGATCTAAAGAGTGAACTAAGAAAAGATGCCTGGGTGGCATCAATTTAGTGGCGGTGAGTGCAAGAGAAGGATCCTCAAAATTAGATCGAGTCTTCTTGGTATCAGTTGGATCCCAAAAAAGATCTCCTACATCCTAAAGAGTAGTGTTGGCCCACTTGGGCCTCGTCTATGGCTCTGCATTTGCATCTGTGTGCACTAACTCTGCATCTAATTGTACTGACTCGGTATCTGAATCATTTGAATCGTTTGAATAAGAACTCTCATATGAAGAAGATTTGACATGCATGCTCATCATATCTAATAGGTGGAAGAACAAAAGTGTCTCCATGCGGCTATTGAGTTTCATGGAAGATAATTTCCTTGAATTGGACACTATGGTCAATGATGATCCAGTTTGTGGAGGGATCAATTAGTCTATAACTCTTCACACCATTGCGGTATCCAACACAGATACATTATGTACTCTATGGATCAAGTTCCTTCCTATTCTCAGAGGGAATCCTGGCCCATGCACGACAACCAAATATACATAAGTGGGTCACTTCTTCTTTGAGGCCGCTCCAAGCCTCGAAGGGGTATATTCCTTAATATATCTATGGGGAGATAATTTTTGGATGTAGGTTGCACAATTAACTTCTTCAACCCATAATCTCTATGGAAGTGATTTTTCATGCAACATGAAATATTCCATCTCTTTTAGAGATCTATTCTTCCGCTCAACAACTTCATTTTGCTGCAGAGTATAGGGAATCATGTGTTGCAATTGAATCTTGGACTCAAGACAAAGATTTTGTACCTCTTGGTTGAAATACTCCCCCCACATTATCTGTTCAGAGGACTTTGATCTTCCTTCCTGACTATGTCTCAACAAGGGTCTTGAAATCTTTGACATGTTGAAAGACTTCAGATTTGTTCGTGAGAAAGAAAGTCTAGGTGTAGCATGATAAATCATCAACAAAAATGATAACGTACCTTTATTTACTGAATGATGGATGTGAAAAAGGGCCCATGAGATCGTTATGGATCAGATCCAAAGGATAGGAGGCATTCTGAGTCTTTCCTTTGTCGAATTTCTCTTGAGGGTTTTTTCCAAGAACACATCCCTCACAAATTCCTTTGGAGAAGTGGATGTTAGGTAGACCTTCAACCATTCCCTTCTTTCTAAGATATTTCATGTATCTGAAATTTAAATGCCCGAATATTTTTTTCCATATCCTACTACTTTCATCAGCATGCATAAGAAGTAATGCAGAATCTGGTTCAATAAATTCAGAAAATGTGTAGAGTCTGGATTGGTCATTTACCTCACCAACAGAAACTTTAGAATTGGTTTGCATGTCATAGATATCCATTGCATAAGGTGTGGATATTAATTTCTTTCCAGTGCCATATTTTTTCATCTGATACATAGAGAGAATATTGAAGGAGAGTTTGGGAACATGTAGCACATTCTTGAAGCTCCTATTTGTGAGTTCAACTCTTCCTTTGTCAGTGACTTCAACTAGATAGTCGCCCCCCATCAAAATAGGAGGACCTTTGCATGCATCCAATGAATATTAAACTTTCTTTTTGGATTACATGTGGTGTGATTCACCTGAATCTACAATCCAATCATTGAGATATGGGTTAATGGTAATCAAATAATGGCTAGAATTAACTTTCTTGGGGTTTATATATTTTGGCTTATTCTTCTTGGCACCCTCTGGGATATGATCTCCAAGGTTTTTTTTGTTCAAGTATTTTTTCCATTAGATCTATATTTTTTTGGATGCATGTGGATTTTGGATTGAATCCTCATCAGCAGTAAGTGCATTTCTCCTATTTTCTTCCCTTTTCCACCTTTGGATCTAGATGAATCATTGAATGGCTTTGAGTACCCTTCCTTATTTGGATTTGTATTTCCCTTCCCTTTGTCTTTGTGTTTATATTTATGATTTTGGTGACTGCTACCATCTTGTACAGGAAGTTCATGCACCTTTGAGCCTTTGATTTTTCCCAAATTGTTGAGCTTGGTATGCTCTTACGTAAAAGACTCGATAAAGGCCTCAAAAGAGGGAATTTTCTAGGTAGCTCCAGAGGCGAGCCTAACTGAATGAAATGTGGATACAAACACTGAGTATTCCAGACCAATTTTGGAAAGAATGGTAAGAAACATTTGTTTCTCCTCCTTACATTTATCAACCCCACAAGCGTTGAGTTGCGACAACAAATCCTTATATTTGGTAAAACAATCTTGGATATTTTCGAAGGTTTTTGGATCCAAAGTGAGAATTCCACCTGGAGTATATGTCCTCTAATATTGTCCTGTTTTCCACAAATTACTTCCATGGTGGTCCAGAATTCATTAGGGGTATTACAGGAGGATATGTGAAATAGGATCTTAGGAGAAATGAGACTGCAAATAACTCCATATGATTCATCCATCCAATTTAGATAAATGGATTTTTCTATGGCTGATGTGGGTTCAGTATCTATGTCCATGGTTAACCTGTATAATCCTCTTCTTCTAAGATGCATTACCATGCTATCTTTCCATGCAAAGAAATTGTACGGTGTAAGAACAAATTCTTTTGGAAATTCCATTTTCCCATTGTATTCAATCTTCGGTACCTGAAAAAAGATTTTGGTGTGTTTTTTTCCTAGAAATCTATCATCTCTAATACCATGTAAATGTGGATGAACATGCACATATAAGATCTAGCTAGCAAAGGACATACACGGTTCGTAGAAGAAATGAGAAAAGATGGAAACGAGAGAGAGAATCAAGAATTGTATTCAATGAATGAATGAATGATAATTTACACTTGATATACTATGTATAACTCAACTAATGCACACTAGAAGAGAAGCTAGTGCTCCATAGTGGTGGTCTAAAGTGATCTAGACACACACCGATAGTTATGAGAGTAAACTACCACCTAGTCTAAGTCAAATAGTCTCTGAGTCCCAAGTTAACTTACTGAAACCATCAATAATATGCCACTCTTGTGATAATCCCAAGGACAATGTGCATTAGCAGTGATGATCCCAATTCTACATGGTGATGGAACCAATGTGGCATCAAGACTCTACTCAACTGATCCAACTGAACTGTGAACTGAAGAGAATATTCCCCTAGAATGTAGGAGAATGAGTATTCTCCCTAAAATGTAGGAGACTGGATAATGCGTAATAAACATAGGGAAAACCCTAGGAAAAATAAATACTAGATTTGTGTGAAGTATCTCCAACAGGCACTCCGGCCTATAGCATCCTGGCTCACCAGCCTATAATCATATATTTACAATTACATTGGGGATTAATTTGGGCTATTACAAAATGTCATGGAAAGAACCAAGAACAAAGAAAGTCTCTCGTTGGGATCTTTGATAATGGAGTTGAAAAAGTCCCTCCTAAAAAGGTTCTTTAAAAATCACATATAGTCCTAGTAAGTATAAAGATAGAAAGAGAGTTTGTTGAGAAAGAAAGTTAGGAAGCACCAGAGTGTGAAGTCATGGAATTTGATGTTGAAATTGGAGAGCCCGATTAGGATAAACAACAATTGATTGAAAGTAGGATAGTGGTATAAGAACTAGCTTGTGAAGATCCATTTCTTTTTGAAGAAGAATCAATCACACTCCACCATGATTCATTTAATCAAAACTCAAATAAATTACAAATTAAGAAGGTAAATTTAAAAAATAAAAAATTGGTTGAAAAATGGAGCTCAGAGATAAACATGACATGAGTAAAACATTCTAAGGTTTTTCAATTCCATCAAGTCACAAGGGATTCCTTTAAATACTCCATTGAGGAACAAGAAAATGAGAACTTGGTTTTGAAGAAGAAGATAAAATATTTAGATGATTCTCTATTGCCCCAACCTTTGCTCATCGAACTAATTTATGCAATTATACCACTTAATGTGTTGGAGGATATACTCGAACCAAGATCAAGGTTAAAAGGTTCTTCAAGTCTATTGATAGATATTGGAAAGTCCATGGCCGATAATATTAAAAAGAGGGTCACTTTAATCCTTGACATTTGGTAACTAACAACTAGTTCAACTAATCTCTTTACAAGGATTTTAAATTTTAAGGAATATCTCCAAAAGGATTTGGAGAATGATGATTTTTTTTACAAAGAATCTCTCGACACCTTTTCCACTAACATATCAAGAACAAACTATGTCCACAGGGGGGACAAAAATCTTTCTTCCAAGGTTCAACTTAAACAACTAAATGCATGTTGGTTAAGGAAAATCAAGTGTTTATGAGAAATGCTTGTCGAGCGTGACACTATAAATTCAAAAAGAAATTATTTATTTATTAATCTTATTAACTTAACTAAAAAATTGGAGGGACCACATTGTTGGAAAATCAAGAATTGATGGTTCATCAAACTTCTCCCATATTTAGTCGGTCAAGAGGTCGACCTACATATGGATACAATCAGTCAGGTGATCGAACAAAACACTACATTAGACGGTCAAGTAGTCAACATGCCTATTGATCAGACAATTGACCAACAATTGAAGATAATCGGGAAGTGGATCGACCAACCTAGAAATCAACTACAAGTTGGAGGCATGGACGGTTGAGTTGAGAATCCTTGTCAATTTGACTTGATAGTGTGGATTTTATGGAGTCAACTCTAACAACCGATAATTATATGTGGATGATATCTTCCCAATTCTATGAAAGTTGGCTAGATAAATTGAGGATATAAATAGCAGACCACTTGGGTCATTATCATCAAGTGATAAGTGATATCATATAGAGATATCAAGGTTCAATATGCAGTGATATGTTCTGATCATAGTCCTCTTTTCTTAAGTTATGTAATGGTGTTTTTAGACACCACCTTTATCTTCTAAAAACAATTTCTCCTCTTCGATTATCTACAGAATAGTCTTTCTATTACATTATAGGTTCCATCCCTTTCCCCAACATTCTATTAGAGCCAATGGTTTAAAACCTCGACCTGTTATCTGCAAACCTTGTTGAGTTGGATCTATTAAGTGATTGACTCTAGGATGGTGGTTTGTTGATTGGAACCTTTGAAACCATATTTTCTATCTAGATATTGAATATGGCTTCGAATATTGATCTTGTTGTTATGTATGGATCAAATTATTAAATATGGGAACCCGACATAGAAATCAAACTAAAGATTAAAGGATTGTGGCAGTATATGAAGATCACAATTCTACATCCAACAGATGATTAGGAAAAGTCCATTATTGATGGAAAGAAGTATGAGTTTGTGGGGGTATTCATGACCTATATCTTGCGAGAGATTTATTTTCACCTTAGTAGAATCAACTACCCTCATCAATTTTGGAATAAGTTGAAGTTTTTGTTCGACCAAGTCGATGATAGCCACATCATGTAGTTGAAGAAAGAGTTGATCTCTCTTTATACTCATTATTTTCATAGAATAGATTAATATTTGGTGCATGTCAAATAAATATAGTTGAAATTGGAGAATGTGGAAAGAACTATCAAAATAAAGATGGACAAATCATCAAGTTGGTCTTGATGAATTTGAGAACAACATTCAATGTGTTAGTGTCAAATTTTTGGACCAACTGGAAAGAACAAAAGGAATATGGTAAGGATTAAACCTTTTAGGCTTTATGTGGCCTTTTGATTATTGATAAACATAGACTTCTTGAAGAAGGATGGCTTGGTGGTAAACATCAAGCGTATTTTCTCAAGGGAAATAGAAAGTTGGATGCCGGGGATAGAGTATGGTTTTATGCCTCTACACAGAAACCTGCATACCGTTACCAGAAACCTAAGGGATAGATAGATTCACCTCATGAAAGTAGAAAGAAGAAGACATGTTAGTACTATGGAAATACTGGAAATGTGGAGAAGGTTTTCTATAAGAAGAGAGACTATTTAGAGGAGAAGGATAAATACCTTGAAGGAGATGTGTCCTCTGTACAAATACCCATTAATGATTTCACCTTCAAATTCAGAACTTCTCAAGCCTTACTTTCTAACTCTACATAGAATGAATGGGTAGTCGACTCTAGATGCACTCATCACATGGCTAAAGATGCCTATGTTCTCACATGGTTGGATGAAGTTAAAGATAGTAAAATATATGTTGCTGATGATTTTGATCTAGATGTTACTGGTTAGGGTGATGTTACCTATTGACATGGGAAAACGTTAAAAATCTATAATGTGCCAAGCCTTAGTGCTAATCTGTTTTCTATTGCTCAGTTAACACAAGAAGGTAAGATTTTTGAATTCTATCTAGATCAATTCTATGTTTATGATTTTAATAAATGAAAGTTGATTTTCATCAGAGGGCTTCTTAACCTGATATATAGTCAATATAAAGTATGTGACACAATTCGACCTAACAATGAAACAAATACTTTTATTACTCATACTAATGAGAGAAGTCAAATTTGGAATGAATGATTCGAACACTGTAATTTTCAAAGTCTATAGTCAATGGAAACTCAGAACATGGTTGCTAGTTCACCTAAAGTGTTTCCCCCTGAAGGAGTCTTTAAAGGTTGTGTGCTTGGCAAGAATCATCGGGAACATTTTGAATCTAGAAAAGTACGGTGAGCACATAACCTCCTAGAGTCATTTCATAGTGATGTTTTTCATATCAATATACCACCATTGGCAGGTGCAAGGTATATTTTTACTTTCATTTATGATCTCTCTCATTTTACATGGGTATATTTTCTAACGAACAAGAAACTTGTCTTCGAAAATTTCAAGGAGTTTCGGGCCTTTGTTGCAAATAAATGTGGTCAACCCATCAAGCTCCTAAGATCAGACAATGGTGGTTAGTATGTAAATCAAACTTTTGAACAATACCTGGTTCAATATGGTATTGACTGGAAGTGGTCAATTCCTCACACACCTTAGTAGAATGGCATAGCATAATGAAAGAATTAGACTTTGGTCAAAATGGATAGATGTATTTTGCAAGCCAAGTACCTTCCTCCTCAATTTTTGGATGAAGTAGTGTATTGTGCAAACTATCTTATCAATCACATCTCAACTGGAGTTGTTCCTTCCATGAATATAGTTGAATGATGGTGTGGAAATAATCCTTTAGTGTACCACTTCTGTGTGTTAGGAGGTGTTTCCTGGGATCATATTGTTTATGATTGAATAAATAATTTGCATGCAAAGAGTAATTCTTGCATCATGATGGGATACTTTGAAGAGTCAAAATCCTATATTCGACTATTTGACCCTGTCAAACAAAAAATAATTATTAGATGAAATGTATGTTTTGATGAGAAGTCTTCAAACATTAATTTATTAAATTCCTCCTCCAAATTGATGCAGGATGATCCCTTTGATGTTGTCTCTAAAACTGGTTCTACTGTTCCACATTTTAGTCCTTTGACTGGATATTCAAACTTTTATCATATTCCAACTAGACCATTGACCTACAAATTGACTATTCCATCGTCCTCCATTTTGAATGGTCCGTTGATTGAAAACTCTTTGACTTTTGATCTACTTGTTGTTATTACCAACCAGTCACATGTTTCTTTTCTACCCCAATGTGATATTAAGACAATTAAATTTGTTGGAGATGATGTCAATGATATTTCCTATGAACAACAAACTTGAAGTCGAAAGAAACATGTCATCATTTCCCTCATTACTCATGTACTTGAAACTTCTAATCACGTTGCCTACTCGGATTCTCAAGGATGAACTGAATGGGAACCTGTTATACATAAAGAAATTGATTCTTTGTCAAAGATTTAAACTTAGGACTTGGTTCCCCAACCACAAGGAAATAACATTGTGAAGTGTTGATGTGTCTACAAGACCAAATTTACGTCTGAAGGTGTTGTTGAGTGACATAAAACATGCCTCCTTGGAAATGAATTTTATCAAAAAGAAGGCATAGATTACACTGAAATATTTTCTCCTATTGTAAAGATGAAATATTTTCAACTAATTATTTCCCTTTTTCCTCATTTTGGAAGGAAAATCCATTAGATGGATGTGAAGACTGCCTTTCTTCCTGGAGATCTATTTGAATACATTTTCATGGAACAACCACTTGGTTTTGTGATATATTATAACTTAGTTTGTTGACTCAAGAACTTTCTTTATGGTTTGGAGTTGGATCCATGTTGTAGAGGCTAGTCAACTCTATCGACTAAACCCGTTAGTCAACACATCAATTCGACTGCATAAGTTAGATAGAGAATTCAGTCGAACAGACAGTTAGAGTGGACCAATTAGGTTGTTAAGAATTGTAATCGACAAGTAGTTGTATGAATTGCGTGTGTGTGTATCGGTGTGTGTGTGTCTGTGTGTGGCAATGTAACAGAGAGAAGAGGTTGTTTTATTGATGATGACGCACCCTCTCAACCCACAGGTCGAAAGGTCCATGTCAACACAGGATATTGTTTTTACCACTGGCTCGAAGAACTCTAAAACAACTCTTCTATTTCCCTATCGGGAAATCTGCACCCACGACAAAATCTCATGGGATCCCCTCTTTGCACTTGGGAAATTGGACTTCGCACCTTCACGAATCCGGTGGTCAAGCGGTGGTCTCTCGAATCCCCGAAACCAAAAACAGTCAACGCTGACCTTTTCTCTTTCCTTTTTTGGATTTTCCTTATTGCGATTTCGGCGGTCGCGGTGTCGAGTAACTTGTTCCCACGATTCTCGAAACCCAATTTTTCAAAATTTCGACGTGCTCACAAAGTTGACCTTTCAATGCCCCTTTACTCCATTGGGACTTCGTACTTCACGATATCACGAATCCTGATGCAAAGGTTTCAGGACTTCACCCCACGAAACCCCAAAACGGTCGACTGTATTGACTTTGTGTCAATAGTGTGCCACTTGTCCACTCATTGAATCCTCCGTGGCCCGCAAAAATCCTCTTAGATTTTGGGATGTCGCATTTCAAAATATCGCGATTCCTGTTGCAAGGTTTACAGGACTTCCACCCACGAAAACCCGATACAATTATCCACATGTAAATCCAATGACCCTTGTGGCTCGGATCTATGGCCCTACTCCTCCTGATCTTAGAACCTTTCGACGCTTTCACCGTAACTCCCCCTGCTTCTCCGTGAGATCTAGTGGCTCACGAGACTTCGCGGATTCTCCACTGAGAATTCTGATCGTCCATCTCTTCCTCTGAGAGCTCTTCCTCCTGGGGTTTAACATTGCTATGCTTTCCTTCGGCCACTTCGAAGGCTTCAAATTATTTTGAAACTTTTCCAACTCTGAACTTTTCAAAAAATCCCTGCCCGCACTCCTTGCAACAGATTTTCAAACACTTTCAAGTGCTTGAATCCCTTCGACCCTGCGCACTCCTGCAGCAGAAATCTCTAAATTCTTTGCTCGAGCTCGCAACCCTGAGACTTCACTTGGCCTGTGCACTCCTTGCACGGCTCCTGTGCCTGACTACACTTCTGTGGAAAAGGGAACAAAAGATATCTCTCTTGAGTTTTCAGAGACAAACCTCTGAACCTTTTGTCAATGCACTCCTTGCAGGCAAATCAACTGCACTCCTTACAGGAACTCTTGCTCAGATAGAGAAACAATTAAAACTCATTCCATTTCCCTTTCCTCTCAGATTTCAAACATTCAACAAGAAATCATTCATACATAGCATAAAAGAAATTGCATGATAGAAAGAGTAAAACATTCATGAGCATAACATTCAAAGATGCATACACAAAGAATATATGAACACCATGGGTCTGAATTACAACTTTCTTTGAATTAATTCAGAACTTTTGTACATGGAGTTTGCTACAAAGCTCTCTGCTTCTCTTCTATGCTCTCCAGAATTATGTTACAATATGAAATGAGGGTGCCTATATCTCGTTTCCCTCTTGCGCTCTAAAACTGTCTAATCTAGAATTGAATTCTATCTACTTTACATTAACTACCATAAATTCCTTCTACCTACTAAGGACGAGAGCAAATTTCTCAAGGTCTGTTTACATTATACAAAGGCACTCTTTCTTAGTTATCTTATTTAAGATGGTGCATCAATTTCAAGGAAATTTCAAAATTTGCACTGACGCTTGTCCAGTTGTCTTTTGCTTCTGTGTTGGCTCGCTTGAGATGCTCCTACATCATTTATCCATATAATAAAGTGCATTTGATGGTTCTCCCATTACTTGTGTATGTTTTCATGTATCTCTATGTGTTCTTATATATATAGATAATGTTGTAACATATGATGCTCTGTGTAAGGAACTATTGGTAACTTCTCATACTTTCCCTCAGACTACAACATTGGTTCCATTGATGACAGTTTTTAAATCAAGGATGTATAAAGTAAAATGCACATAAATGTTAACCTTGGAAAAAATACGTGAATGGAAGGAGTGAAAAATTAATAATTATATCAAAAATTACGCAAGGAGGAACCAAATGATGCTAGTCAAATAACATACTAAGTTATTTTCATAAACACACGGTGATTCCTAGAAGCTATTCAAGAGGAACTATTGAAATATATCAATCAACCATCGAATGCGCAAAATCACTCTATATGAAGAATTGATGCACAAAATAATAAACAAAGGAAAAAGAAATATGAATGAGTGGTTTGAAAGAATAGTACATGATTATATTGAAGAACAGGTTATCGAAGATAGAGAGTCAATCAAAACTATAACAAAAAACTTATTTATCGAATTACACGATGATTTCCTTTTCATTGTCCTATCCTTTCTTCGTAAATTCATGGTAAACAAGGGAGTCAGATACATTTTCAAATACCAACCCCTTTTGAGCAATCCTCCTCTCAATTAAAATTGGCAAGAAAGTAAAGAAGAGTGGGAAGAATTACTTTAAGCTAATTGCAAAGGCACAAGAGAATCCTAGGATTATTTTTTAAAGAAATGAAAACAACCAAAATGAGAAACATCGATGAACTCGAGTAAGTTGGACCGACGATGGGGGGTTGGAAAATTTGTGAGATGATATAAGTCAAGTTGATTGTACCAAAGTAAAAAATGTCTAAAGTCAAAAGGAAGATAACAGAAACAAGTGAGAATTATGCATGTCAAACATAGACATATAAAATCTCAGTTAATATCCAAATATTGGAGCGGGGAGAAGAAAAAAATAGGAAAGAAGAGTTACGAAATGAAATGGATCCCATAAGTTCACATAGGAAATCTACCGAGGTGAGGGAGTTCACTAGATAAACCCTTGAGAGTGCCACAACAACTCCTTGGGAGAGTAAAATATTACAAGTGAGTATGGAAGCTAGTGGCATCCAGGAAGAAATTGACAAAGTCAATAGTATGGATATTGATGATTTGAGACCCATGATTCGACCGTCTCCCATAATAATTCCTAGCCTGCACATTTCAGACTTCCTCCATCATAGACCTCATGTGGATACTCAATCCCCAAAGATATGGTTCCAAACTAATAATGATGGTCAGATAAATGACATGCTTATAGTCGAAGCACAAGAGAATATCAAAATTGATCGGCAGATATATTCCTCCATATAAGAGATATCATAGATTCTTCCACCCTATTGAATCTACTTCTTCAATATTCTTAATCAATAGATGATGAAAATGAATCAATGCAATCCCTAAGAGGGTGATTTGTATAATATATAGAAAAAGTATGTGAGACATATGATATAATCCCAAGTGAAGAACCAACACAATTAGAAATTGAATAGACTCTGACTGAAGAGAAAAAAAAAATTGTATTAGTCAATTCAAACACTTAGAATTCAAATCAACAAAGTAAGTCCATATCGACTTCCATTCAACTTCGAATCAAAATCTTGCAATACTTCCAATTCTTAAAACCCCCAAGAAAGTGATAATGGGCTTCATCCATACCCCCATGTATGAAGGTTATGAAGACCCCAAATGACATTAGTTAATTTGTGAGAGATTTTGGGATGAAGTTGATATTACTAATGAATAAAAAAAAATGGCACAATTTGGTGATGGAATTCTATATTACCTAGTTCATGAACTTCACAGATAATGAACAAAGATCAAAGCATGTTAAGAACCAAATATCAATATAGCATAGAAAATCCTCAGAAAAAGTACTCAATTCCTTGAAAAAGAGATAATTTCAGATAATAAGCCTCTTCGAGGGGGCAACCTCCTTTTA
>JZKD02S1707506.1:135590-151577 GCA_000966675.3 Picea glauca
AGGAGACTAGGAGGTATAATTACAACTAATGGCCTAAAGTGAACATAAATAAAATAACATTACTAATATAATATGCCCCAATTAAGGGGTAATGAGCCAATATTAGGGCTTAACAAAGCAAGAGATAAAACATATTTTCCTCACATTTTTTAAAACATAATATGTTACCCAATTGGTCGAGAAAAACCTGAAAGAGATCAAACAAAGTCTAGGAGAAATTGTTCATGAATATGATAAAAGATTCAAAGATGCACTAAGTTAGACTCTATATGTAATAGAAGAAAGATTACCTGTACAATGGTATGTGGAAGTATTGTTACAAAACATTCAAGCATTGTTATGAATGTACGATATCTAGTCATGTTAAGAAGCATTGAAAAAATAACAGTGCATAGAAATGGATGATGAAGGACCATCGAATTCATCAATAACTGAAAAAGTATTATAAGAAAAAATCGTAGAACTAAAAAAATCCATAAAAAATATGTCCATTTCACGAAATGATATTGGTGCACCATTTTCTCTAGTGAAGGACATACAAAATACTACTTTAAATTCAACGATGCACTGGATCTAGCAGACTGACGCATTCAAATTGAAATATTTTGTGACATCTGTGAGGCCGTAAAAAATCCTGCAATAAGGGATTGTCCACATAAAATAAGGAAGTCCTAACCAAAATGGTTTCATATTTGTGAGGAAAATAACCAATCCACACAAGAATGCCATCTAAATGGAAAAAATAAAATTAATATCCATTCGTTGTATAATACACAGATGATTGACCAAAAAGTCGAACAAGGGAATGAAAATAGATACATAGGTCAAGGTCATTAAAGATATCAAGGGAGAGGTGGATATAGAGGAGGACACGAACAAATAGGTCAAGGACATGGTCAAGGCCATTACTATTTCTTTAATTGTTGGAAGGAATACCACATAAGTCTTGAATGCCCAACAAAGGACATAACTGACTTCAAGTTTTGCAATATATGTGGAGTTTGTGAACACTAACTAGAAGATTGTTTGATTTTATTAGAGAAAGTAATGAATAAGAAGAACATTAACCTATTTCATACATTTCCCAAGAAATACATTTTAAATTCCAAAAATATCGACATAGTAACATGATCAAGAGCGGGTGAAGACATCTACCTAGATCTGCCAGCTCGACAAAAGGGATATTGAAATACATATCTCGACCCTGAACATGAGAAAAACTTGATGTGGGAAAAAATGAATTTCTTCAAGAATATCTACAAAGACAAATCAAACAAAAAAAAAGATAGTCAAGAATTCCAGACACTTCTCTAGAAGAAATTTTCCAATTACTAAAAGAAATGTAGTCGGTCAGTCGCCTCATCGACTTGCTGAGTATTCTATGAGAATACAAAGAGGGTAAAAGATTCTTTAAAGCATTTGACAATTTCCTGAGGAAAGGCATATAAGTGACTTCTACCCACAAGTTGACCTAGAAATTGATGGCCATATGATCAAACAAGTCGTAGTTGACTTTGGTTCGTAAGTAAATATCCTCCCTAGAGAAACATGGGTTCAACGTGGAAAATCCTTGCTACATCGAACCATGAATTTTTTAAAGTTAGCATATCAAAGGTTCATTGAGATGATTGGCACACTCAAAAGTGTCATAATTTCTATAATGGGGTTTCCAACAAGGGTAAACTTTGAAGTGATTAATCTGGTTGAAGGAGTCCCCGTTTATCATGCATTGGTTGGAAGACCACGGGGTCGAAATATGAAGGAAAAAATATCTTTTTAAAGTGATAGAATTAAACTAAAAGGTAGCGGCATGAATATCATAATACCATCGGACCCAAAAGAAGGAAAACCTTGGGTAAAAACAAGGGATGAATACCAAAAGGACCGACGCTTGTACCATGTAATGAATGAACAAAAAGACAACATTGATCCAAACAATGAAAGAGAAATCTTAGTCGGATCACCATTTTCAATAGGGTAGAACTCGTATACAAAACTTTATAATTGGAAAATGGAAAACTATGAAGCTCAAGCTAAGGAGTGTTGGTCGATAGAGGAAATCCCAATAAAGTGACCAAGAACATGATTTTTAGTACAAGTAGTCCCTATTGTGCTAGAGAAAAATCTAAAACAAACACCAACACTCATTCCGACTAACAGGAAAATGAGACCTCCCCTACGACTTAGTGAAATAAATTGCCTAATGAACCATGTCAATGAAGTAACCAAATCAATTAGAGAACAAAGGAGGGTGAAAAGTCTCGTTGAATCCTTCATCGACCAAGCAATATGATGGATGGACACCCATGCACCACAATTACAAACGTGGAACACTGCTACCCTGTACTTTACAGAAAGGTTTAGCACAAAGGATTTGTCATCAAATGTTGAAATCCCAACTTTCAAACTTGGGTTTGACCTAGTCGCTCACATACACCAATGTGAGAATGAGTGGAGATGAGTAGGTTACTAGGATGAGAGGGTATGGCCACACATGTTGCCAAATACATTGGATGATATACCACATAAGTGGTATAAAATTGAGGAAGCATGTGGCCACACATTCAAATGGAGTGAAGTTAAAGAAAATTTTATCACAGACTTTGAATTCATCCCTAAGGAGGTGCACTTGTGAGAGGCCGCAAAAGAAATAAAACATTTTCTTATAAAAACAAATCCTGATGAAATACAAAAGAGAGGAAAAGACAAAGTTGACATCGGGTCGACATTGACTTGTAATTTTGTGTCAGATCAAAATCCAGATAGTATAACGGTTCATCAAATAGACATGGAAACAATATTTTTTCTAGGTCAAAGTTTTCAATGGAAGAGAAGTAATCCCAGAGTAAATAATTATCTAAAGAGAATTTATTCAATGTCCAAGGAATACAAAGAAGAAATGGTAAATACCAACTCCCCCCCGTGAGTTATAATGAGGTTGTATAAGGGGAATGCCAATTAGATGAATCTAAAACACCTGAGTGGATGGATGCATAAATAAAAATAAGGAATTCAATATCTCAATAGACGGTTGATCGAAAATGGAGATAATATGTAACTATTGGTCGAACAAAAAAACTACAAATATAGTCAACCTATTGCAATAATATCAATGTTTTTGCACATGATTATAAATACCTGAAAGGATTGGTGCAAGAGGTAGGGGAGATTAAAATTGACCTCATCCCAGGGGCCAAGCCCATAAAAAGGTGGCCATAAAAGTTTGCATGCAAGTATAAGGCCATTGTTCAAAAATAAATAGAGACAATGTTAGTCGTTGGCATTATATACCCTATAGACAAGTTGTAATGGGTGATTCCAATGGTCATGTAGCCTAAAAATCACGACATGAAAAAAAATCAGAATATGTGTCGACTTCCAAGGGTTGAAAAATATTGCAGTAACCAATCCATTCTCGATGCCATTTTCCAATGAAATCATTCATGAAGTTGTGGGACACAAATGATACTCTTTTGTAGATGGATTCTCAGGCAACAACCAAGTATCTATTGCAAAATAAGATTAAGGGAAAAAACCATTCGTTTTTGAGTTCAGGTAAATTACAAATAGAGTAATGTCATTTGGGATCAATAATTCCCAAACAATATTCTCTTAGATAGTGGTCAAAGAATTTCAAGAATACATTTACAAAACAATGGATATGTAATTTGATGACTAGACCATTTAGAAGTTGTTGAAACATCACATCCAATGGCTCTGAATGATGTTGCGAAGATGTATATAAATTCACTTGTCTTTAAATATCAAAAAATGCATATTTTTCAAACCCATAGGTATCTTGTTGGGTCACATTGCATGTAAAGATGGAATCAAGATCGATATGGCCAAAATCAAATTTATACTCGACCTAAAGCCACCAATCAATCAAAAGAAAATAAAAATATTCCTTCGGCATATTGGATACTACAGAGAATGTATTTGACATTACTCTGATGTAATTTTCCCAATTGACGAGCTATTGAAAAAATAAGTCGATTTCCAATGGAGATAACAAGACAATGAATCTTTTGAGATATTAAAGAGAAAACTTGTCAAATCACCTATATTAATATTTCTATATTGGTTACGAAAGTTTCATTTCCATGTTGATACATATAATGTTTTTGTTGAGTCAATAATACCCCATTCATATGACGACATGTTTTATCACCCCAATACATACACCATTCGAAAGATGAATAAGGCCGAAAGAAACTATTTGACAACAGAGAGGGAGGTTTTAGCCATGATCTTCACCTTGCAAAACTTTGACATTATTTATTGGAAAACCCATTCATCTTATTCACAAACCATCAGACACTTAATTACTTAGTAAATAAAATGATCCATGAGGGGAAAAGTTGTCGATGGCTACTACTTTTCCAAGAGTTCAACTTTGAAGTAGCAGTTTGTCCAAGAAAATAAAATTTCATCTCATACTATCTATCCCAACTTGAGACATGAGAATATCTAGTTGGGATAGAGGATGACTTACCTAATGCACATATATTTTAGGTTGAAGCTACCCCGAAGGAACTTGAAGAAATCACAAACTTATTAGAAGGGGGGAGGGCTCTTGATGACCTCCGAACTAACAAAATAAAAATCCTAGCATTAAAAGAAACAACACTCACCCTCATGAATGGGTCTCTCTATAAGATAGGCATTGATGATATTATTAGAAGATGTGCATTTGAACATGAATGAGATGATATAATCAACAAAGCACATGCAATCCCTACAGGAGGTCATTTCCAGGTTGACATGACAACAAGAAATATCCTTCAAGTAGGTCTTTGATGGTCGACCTTACATAAGGACTATCAAGAATATGTGAAGAAGTGTTATAAATCTCAAAGGATGCATGGACCCTTTTGGAAAAATTAAATTCCATTACACTCTATAAATCCTAATTCAACATTTGAGATTTGGGCTATCGACTTCATCGATCCCTTTCTAAAAAGAGCCAAAAGAATTGGGGCGAAGTATATCATCACAATAGTCAAATATTTAACAAAAAAGGTAGAGGCAAAACAAGTTGAAAATTGTATAAAAGAGATAGTGTCCAAATTCATATATGAAAATATAGAAACTAGTTTCGGTTATCCCTTAATACTAATTAGTGATCAAGGAACTCATTTTGTAAATGGAATAATTGAAGTATTTCTTAAAAAGTTCATGCTCGACCACAAAAGATGTATGTGTACCATCCACACTCCAATGGCATTGTCGAGTCCTTGAACAAAATTTTGCACAAGGGCCCAACAAAAATATTTGGATTTGACAGGGATGATTGAGATGATAAGGTCCTGACAATACTATGGGATTACCAACACATAAAAAATAAATATATCAACGTAGGAGATTCGATACTACTATATGACAGTTGGGTAATGGTAAAACCACAAAAAATAGAAACTACTTGGTTGGGTCCTTAAGTAGTCAAGGACATCTGACCGTCAGTACCAGTTCAACTAAGGACTATGTAAGGGACCCCATTTCAAAAATTAGTTAATGGTTCCTGTCTAAAAAAATAAAATATTCGATAGCCTCAAGACATGCTAGTGAAAACCTCTTCAGGGGTGCCAACAAGATCTGACTAGGTCGAAAACCCTTCAGGGCGTCCTAGGTTGAATTTGAGAATAAAGAAAATATAAGTAAAATAAGCAATAAAAGAAAAGAAAAATAAATATTAAGAAAAACAAAAAAGGCATTAAGATAAGCAATAAACCAACTAGTTTCTGAAATTAGGTACAAAACTGTTTGATGACTACATATTACATGACTGACTCCAACTAGCAAAAAAATTCATTCCAGCTAGTCATACTTAAACATGAGAAGAGAACAAAGATCTTGTTCATCATAGAGGTCATTCAAAGAGGAAAAGAAAAAATCCAAATAAAGGTTAACACCATGAAAAGATCTGCGCCATCTTTTAAATAAACGAGTCAGTCAATCTAGTGAAAGCGAAATACCCCACTCATTCAAATGAAAAATCCCTCTATCAAGCAAGTGTGAACTCTATAAATCAATCGAGAGAGAAAAATATAAATCAAGGGAGAGAGAAAAATATAAATCAAGTGAGCGAGAAAAATATAGATCAAGTAAAAATTGTCCTCTTTTTCCATATGAATTTTCCTTCTTCTCCCTTGATTGCTTGACTCTCACTCTTCCCAAAGACGATTGTACTCAACCCATGCTCCCAAAATAATTAAGGGATGTGAACTTCTCACACCCACCCTCTTACATGAATTCAATGATTGAGTGACTAACAAGTCAAAGGGAGAATTATATGGTAATGGTACACTAACTCAAACAAAAGACATGAATTTCCCTTGAATCCCTCCACCCATTGTGGGAATCAATGATTAATATTTTTATTAATTATCTCAATGTACATAATATATAATTCAACCATGAGCCTTGTCATATTAATCAATAAGAGCACTCTCGAGCTCAAACATGTCAATTCACCAACCTAAATCACATATATACAATTACATTATAATTATAATTTACAAAAAAACTCATTACTACATATCTACACTCTAAAAACTCCATTTTCATCCGAAATTGCCTAAAGGTTCAATATTGAATATTGAGCAAGATTCTAATTGGGTTTTCCCATTTGAATTCCAATGTAAAAATCATATCGAATAAGACTTACGAGCGAAAAGCAAATTCTGAAATAACATGACATATTGAATAAGAATTAAGACTTTTGGGGAAAGAAAAAATGATAGATATATTGAGACAATACAGGTAACGCCACTTATATGACACACAAAGACAACAACTAAGACATATAAGTGGGCGAGATGACACATATATTGAGATCACAAAGACAACACCTATACCTAAACCTAAACGCACTTATTGACTGGACACGTGACATACATATGGAAGGATTGCCTTTGAACTCCAGGATTAATTTCTCCATCGCGACTGTAGAAACAACACATAAAACTCCATTAATAGGAGCATTCGCCGAGAGTCGCATAGCAGATGAATCTAACTTTACCATTTGGGAATCAATGGAATCTTTATACCAAGATCTTGCATGTCTAAGTTACAATATTTTCTTGCTTCAACCCAACCAGGCCATTCAGATTTATAAGATGTCAGTATTTTCCATAATTCTTGTGCACTTCTTTCCGCATCTTCATTGAACCAGTCTCCATTTGCATCTATTCTTGTTGCTTTATAATCTTCAGGAGGATCCCAGAATGTTAATTCTCTGTGACTGGGATCTAGATCTTTATGCTCAGCTTTATCGAATATTTCCTCCTTATTGATTTGCCTTACTCTAGCATACCACTTGTCTTCTGCTCCATCCCAAATTCTTCAATATCTTTTGAACATATGGAATGAAAGCTTGCGAGGGACTAAGAAACAGCATGGTGTTTCCCAGTAATGTCCATAATCATAATTTGTTTCCATCCTCAATTCCTTCTGCCAGTGTTTTTCTAACATTTCTAGAGCAGTCTCTCTCTTGAAGCCCACATATTATATTAATAGAATCATTTGAGCTTTTAATAACGCTCTTACTTCTGGGTGGACATCTGGGTGAGATTCTTTCAACTCGGAAGAGAAGATTTTCTTGCCTGCTATCATTTCCCAGAACTTATGGAGATTTGGGTAACTTCCATGATTTGCGATAAGACCTGCAATCCACCCATCGCAACAAGACCTGCAATCCTCTTAAAATAGAGCAATACATTTGCTTCTCTGAAGATCTCATTATATGTGTATAACAATCCCCACATCGGCCTTTGGCTATCCAATTCATCCTTCTTTTCTATAAAATGTAGTGTTCCTGGTCTGCTCGTTGTTGCTGTAATATCGGGACCTGAAGTATTTTCAATTAATTCATCTAGCGAATTCTTTGCTAACCATGCCCCAATTGCTCGGAGGATGACAGCCATCGAAACCTGGTTTTCATAAAATTAGTAGGTAGTGATCGAGAAGACACGTATTATATTTTAATGGTGGGAGGGATAACATATAAACTATAAACGATGAATGTTACATTACAACTCATACTCTTAAACCATAATCAGACTCACAAAGTCTATATGTATACAGAATTACGAGGGCGAACAACTTGCTACAGATCAATACACGAGAAACTTCTAACAGTCCCTTATACTCTCTGATATCTTGTATCTAACAATCCCTTATACTCTCTGATATCAATACACGAGGAGCCTCTCTGATATAGAAAAGGACAAGATGCTCGACGAGATGATAAAGGACAAGATACTTAACGAGATGATATAGTGCGCACCTTGTGCCAACATCCTCTGCACAGGCATGACGTGACGCCAACATCCTCTGCACAGGCATGACGTGACGCCAACATCTTGTGCAAACATCCTGAGCAGAGACATGCATGCCAGCATAAGCATGTCAACATTCTCTACTAATATTTTGCAATTAAATTTGAAAGTTATTTTTAGGTTAAAGTTGAAAGGTATCTATTCATCCAACCCTTTCCTAATAAATTTCAAAGGTTATTCTGTTTAAAGTTGAAACCCTTTCCTAATAAATTTGAAAAATTATTCTTAGTTTAAAGTTGAAAGGTATATATTCATTTAACTTTTTTCTAATAAATTTTAAAGGTTATTCTTAGGTTAAGGTTAAAAAGTATATATTCATTCAAATCTTTCATAATAAATTTGAAAGGCTATTTTTAGGTTAAAGTGGAAAAGTATATATTTATCCAATTCTTCTCTTTCATAATAAATTTGAAAGGCTATTTTTAGGTTAAAGTGGAAAAGTATATATTTATCCAATTCTTCCGTAATAAATTTGAAAGTTTATTCTTAAATTAAATTTGAAAGTTATATATTCATCCAACTCTTTCAATAACCCTATGGCCTTCCCCTCACAACTACCTTCTTTTCTTTCTCTCTCGCCTAACAACATGATTGAGAAGCAAGCCTACCCTTGAGGAAATATTATGAAGGAAATATTTGATAAAATAGGTGCATGGGAATTCTTCATGGGAATAACTTGCATTCTTGGTTTTCTATTACAAGATACCTCATCCTATAGTAATATCCCCTTGCCTAGTTCTTACTTTAATATTTTTCATAACACCTTGTGTTTTATATTCGGTTATGGATTCTTGAATGAAAATAAAAAAATCAATTATTTGTATGAACTTATATATATATATATATATATATATATATATATATATATATATATATATATATAATTAACTAAAAGTGAAACAATATAGGTTAATGTTAAGTAATATAGTTATTTTGAATAACCTTTCAGGACTCAATGGATTAAGTTTTCAGGTTTTCTTATTCTATTATATAGCATCTCCAACCATTTATTTAGGAAACAACACAGAAAACACACAATGAAGGTTTGATAAAAATTTATGGTAAGAGGATCTACCAAGCTATTCATCCAATAATTAACGTGCTAATGGATCTAACAATATGTTAACAGAGAAAAGTGTCAAAATAGATCTTGGGACAAGTATTACCAGCGAAAAGATTAACTCTGGTTTTTTTTCTTACATGCAGAATCAGAGTTGTCCATTCGCAAATTCGACGGATTGATAAAACAAAAGGTTGAGATACTTGAATAACACATGTTATAAGGTGGAAGGGTGGGTTGATTTAGTAAATGAAGTAAGTAGTACTTCCATTATTAACAATCTAGGTGTACATAAAACATCCTCACCACAATTAAAATGCTAAAATGTGATACAGACTTAGATCAAGGCATCAGTTCTACAAATGACAGGGAAAGGAGACCTTGAGGAAGAACTGATCGTAAGTAAAATCAGAAGGAAAGAGCAAAACAAAGACAATTAGCTCTCAACAAAATTTTAGAAAGTCCCATAACATCAATGATTAAAACGATATTCCGAGTGAATTTCGAAACTAAAGATGCCTTAGGATACTATTGAGTTTAAAAGAAGGGTGAAATCATAAATACCCTTTATATCATCTATTTTTTTTAAAAGAATACTAATGTGTTATCTAGTTCAGCAAAAAAAAGCATTCAGAGGTGATTATCATTATAAAGAGGGATAAATCAAGACAAATCTTATGGCAATGATTTGAACCAAAATAATCACCCATAATTATTTACAACTTGTAGATATACCAGATCGCAACAAGGAAAATTATAATGAAAATGAGATGCTATTCCAATAGGCCTCTATTTCTCTCATATTTTCATTAGGTAAGTGTGCATAGGTTTTGTTTTTTGAAGACAACCCCTGACTCAGCCGCAAACATACACCTGTTTATATAGGTATGTGCTTCCAGTTGGTTTACATGCATGTTGGAAACCAAACACACCTATATGTTACAATGCATGTATGCCTAGACAGTGGTGCCAACCACTTGGTTATTGTGTCAATAATATTGACTAGCTTCTATCACTTCATGGGTTTACATTTGGAGGTCATGCTAGAATCATATGGCCGCGAGACAGGATAACACTAGCATGCAGGATATAGCCACAAGACAAGTTAACACTGGCATGAAAGATAAATTCACACAATTTATCCCCTCAATCATATATGAAAAATCAATCAATCATCTATGGAAAATCAATTGGACATCTCCCTGGGATATTGATTTCAATGGATTGTATTATCTACTTGGCAAAATTCATGGAAGGTGAAGATGTAACTGTGTTACCAAAGACAGCTAGAATATGGTGAAATATTATACAAAGTTTGGAGTTATAGGTGGATGGTCAATCTCTTTCTTAATGGGGATGGATGTAAACCTTGTCCAAACACATATGTTCTACAAGTTGTCATTCGATGGCCATGGGTTCAAACAAGATGGAGTATGAAAATGCTCAGTGAATTTCGGGTTTTTCAGTAAGAACTGCATAAATTTCTTCGGTGATTTGGTGTTTTCATGCCCAATGGGGTCCTTGCTAAGAACATGATCTGGGAAAAGCTTCGTACATATGCCGAGAGAGATCAACCTTTTAGAAGATATAGTTATTGCCTCTCTTGGAGTAGTCACAATTTCTTGGAGCAGTCACAAGTACCAGGATCAGTTACTAAGGAGAGGAACTTTGCGTTACTTACTCTCCACCAATGGGAAGGGTACAAAGTCACTTGCTTGGTAAGGATAAGTACAAAAATCTTTAACCATGGCTTCATATGCCCTTGCTTTACTTACTAGCAGAAGATCTTTGTAAATCTGGGCCCTCCAAAATATATAATCACTGCCTCTCATGGTTGTCTGTTAGTAAATGAAATATATGCTATCAAATCACTAATACTCAATATCTAGGCTATCTCTTGATTATCTACATGATCTGAAGAATTGGCTAGGCTTTCCATTCTGAATATATATGGGAATCAATTAGGGATTCTGCGAATTTGTGAGCTTGGGCTTCGGTCTGCTCGAATTTTTCTATGATACCATGAAGAAATTTAGAAGAACACAGATACTAAGACAAAATTCACACAATGAAGAAATTTGGATCACTAACTAAAGATCTTCTCATGATTAACTGGAATAAATAGAACAATACACTGCATGTTGATGTTACACTTGTCACCTAGACTATTACATTTGTAATTACACTTGTAACAGACTAAAGACACTTTCCCAAAATATAAAATGCGAGTTTTCCACCTAATATAGTGATGGATTAATTACAATAAATAACATGGACCACCCACCAGAACATAATCCCTTTCAGTAGTCTGAGTTGATACCACTCGTCCCGATGATTGTTACATGTAACACCATACCACCCATTAAAACCTGAAATCCCTGTTGCCACCAGAGTTGTTCTAGTCATGCACCTTTCTTCTCCATCCCTTGTCGAATCAATGGGAGCCTCTGCAGGTAACACCACCACACCCACTATTGGTCGTTGGTCCATCGGTCTCTGACTTAGCTAGTGCAGTAGGAGCACCACTTCCACTACCACTGCCACCTCCTTCATCGGAAGCAACCATGACCACCCATGCCCATCCATCACCTACAAGAACTCCTCGTCCATCACCTCATCCATGCAGGTGCTCCATTCTAGTGCATGGATTGTGCCAGGATTTCACATCCAAGGGTCTGAGAAGAATCGAACCATGAAAGCTACATAGGAATTTCACTTTATGTTATAAGAAATAAGAAATTTGTATTTGTATTTAAGTTTTTTTGTAAACGATATATAATAAGATGGATTCGATATCCAGGAGTGAGTGCTTCTATCTGTGGCTAGAGAATAATATCTGGATCTGAGGGGGTTGGGGCTAGCTCTACGGAAAAGAAGAGAAGATGAGCTTCAGATCTCCTTCTCGTTATGCTAAGGAAATATGAGTTATGGATAAGAACATGGCTCAGAATGGATGTCAAAAGAAATTAATATCACTTGGTTGTGAATGATTTCTTAGATACACAGGGCTGTGAAAAGATAATTTCTCTATCTAGTACAAAAAAATAAGCTATCTAGTAACTAATGCATAAGAAATAGGTTATCTCTTCTTGTCTATATATGTTATTGAGTATCAAATTCTTTCACTCAATCCATGCTATTGAGTATCAAATCCTTTCACTGAGCTAATCCCTTTGCTTAATCACTAAATCAATACATAAGAAAACATATCTCTTGAAAGAAAGTAGATCTTAGCAGATCTCTTGTAATAGCAGAAATTTATTGCAACTCACTTTGCTCTCTTTAGTCATGCAGGTAGAAATAAAGGTCTCTTTAGTCATGTAGTCATAAACTTATTGCAACTCACTTTGCTCTCATCAGTCATGCAGGAATAAATAGAGGTTATTGCAGATCACGTTTCTCTCATCAGTCATGCAGGAAGAAATAAAGGTCTCTTTACTCATGCTGGAAGAAATAGAGGCAAGCAGAAATAGAGGGATTCGTGAGTGAAGCGTGAAGCCTTCCTGAAGCCTTCCTTAGAGGGATTCCTAATTGAAGCGTGAAGCCTTCCTAAATCCTTCCTTCATAGTGAAGGAACGAGCTAGGCAAGCATAAATAGAGGGATTCATGAGTGAAGTGTGAAGCCTTCTTGAATCCTTCCTTCATAAGGAAGGAATGAGCTCGACCCATATCAAGGAAATACAATGATGGATGATGATATTAAATATAGTGATGAATGAATCCACATGCCACAATGAAGACACATGCCACTCAAAATGATGACTGATAGTTGTTCAAAGATCTACTTGACAGAGGAAGCATGCCATGCTAAAGGATGAGATATGGAAAGAAGCATGCTAACAAAAGATGTTAACAAAGTAATGCTAACTCTCAAGATATCATTACTTCACTTCAAAGGATATACACCACAATACATATTAGTGCACTCATTCTTTCTTAAGTTTCAAACTCATAAATTGTACATTGCCTCGAAATGAGGCCAAATAAGACCTAAAATTTAAAAGTTACAATAGAAAATGAAATGTGAGATGAAAAATTGAATAAATGGATTAAAACTTTGGTTAAAGTATTTTGTTTGCATTGGTTTTGGTGCAATGACTAATATAACAATGGGAATCGATTACTAATAGTCCCCAACCCGAAGGGTAGGGACTAATAAATTGAAAGGTTATTCTTAGGTTAAAGTTGAAAGCTATATATTCATCCAACCCCTTCGTAATAAAACGTTACAATATTAGTTAGTAAATTGTGTAAACATTTCATCAAAAAAATTATTTAAAGAAAGTATTGTCCTTCTAATTTCTAGTTATACTTACAATAACACTAAATTTTCATAAAACATGATCTTTTCATGATGTTTGAGGACTATATCTTGGATTCATATCTTGAGCATTTCAAAATCATGTTTAACCACTACTACATTTGGGTAGAAATTTTGATGTCATCCCAATATTAATACATCACACACAATGTGAGAAGCAAAAATAGAAAAGCGTTGCAAAATTGACATTGGGTGTCCGACAACCTTTTAGTCGAATTGTAATTCCGACACAATTCGAGTGACATGTGGCGGGCTTTGCTTTCTTTAATAAAAACAAATATTGTCGAAAGATCGGCCAATTAGCGACATCCAAGTGACATTTTTTTCTTCTTGAAATCTTTACCAAGTGACATTGAAGAGAACAAGTTTGAAGGATTTAAAGTATAATTGAATTATATCATCTAACAAACTCCACTCATGCACCAAAAAACATGGAGTTTTATTTAATTTTATCTTTTTCCAATGTTCTTAGATTGAAAGGATGCATTGATAGTAGTGCTATTGAAAATTTACAACACACTAAAAAGCGTGTGAATTCGTTCAATTTAAGCAGGGCATGTTGTTCACTTGGTATGTACAAAGACACTACTAACATTACCTCTGTAAATTATGGTTTGATAATTTATTTTATTCAACCATATTATGGTGCACATGAAAATTAGCCTGAGGAGCCTTATGTGATCTAGTGAGCCTCGCAGGGATCGAGGAGCCTGTGGGAGGGAAGAATAACTAAGATTGTAACAATGCGCAGCATGGAGATTTCCAAACTATAATAAAAGCCTTAGATCCAGATCTTTGTGGACGTAGCCCAGGAGGGGGTGCACCACGGTAACACTGTGTTATGTGATTGAATGAATTGTGTATGGTTAGTGGATGAATGTTGAATGAATGAAGTAACTAAGTAAATATGATATTCCACATGGATGCATAGAATGAATATTATACTAGATGTTAAATGAAATGAATAAAGGTTAAGGTGCAAATCTCGCTCTGTCTTAGGTTGCAAACAATTGAGTATTGCAGCCACCCATAGAGATATTTCGGGTGAGATTGTGCAGTACCCTTTGTGTACTGCATTGCCTTCTGGGTTATCAGAGGGGCCGATAGTCTTTAAGGGTTTTTGTTGGGAACATTCTTAGTTATGAACTGGGTTCAATCTGTAATGGTCAATAGAATTAGAATCCCTTAATACCAGTAAGAGTAAATAGATAAAAAGGAATTAAAACCAACACTACATAAATATAATGTTGTTATATTAAAATTTGAAGTCAACACCATCTATCATTTAATTGATTTTAACTTAGACAATAAAAAACAAAAATATTATATGATTAGATAAATAATGTTATTATATTAAAAGTATTAGTTTATTTAAAATTTGAAGAAAATATATGCATTACTTTAGAATGTGAAGAGAATGATGTCACTTTTGGGTTTAAGAAATTATTTAAAAAAAATTGTTGACACAAATAATACCAATGGTTTACACATGAAAAACAATTAACATATCTCATAAGAAAATGCAAATTAATCATATAAATTTGCAATGTCTTATCCAAAACTTACAAGATACATATCCAGGAGTTTATAAACCCTAAACAATATTGTTCATTTTTCCTTGATAAATGTAAATAAAGAGTGCATGCAAAACAACATTTACATAAAGAATAGTATACATATCCAAAGGTTATAAACCCTAAAAAATATTGTTCGTTTGTCTTTCATTTTCTATTTTCATCTTTATCAACTAAAATAAGAAAATTTATAAATGCATTTGTTTTTTAACATCAATTGAATGGATTAGTCTCTTTATACAATATAATGAAATCCATAAACTCTCTTATCAATTATCAATCAAATGTACTCAAATCTTCAATATTACAAATTATGTTTTATCTTTATATACAATTTATGTTCTAATTAATGTTAATAAAATGAATTAATTTCTTTATGAAAATTAATTTAGTTTATAACTGTTATTCAATTTTAGTTTGATTGAATTTATAAATATTTCTATTTAATATTAACTAAATGAAATAATTTTTCTATATAATTTAGTTGAATTTATAAATATCATTAATTTTTAACTTAGTTAATTGCATAAATATTTTTACCTAATTTTAATTAAGTAAATTTATTTATTTATATAATTTAATTGAATTCATAAATAATATTAAATTTTAATTAACTAAAATAATTTTTAGTTAATTTAATTGAATCTATAAACATTATTTAATTGTGTATAAAAACACTTTACAATCCAATAA
>JZKD02S1707506.1:151627-180733 GCA_000966675.3 Picea glauca
TAGACAAGGAGTTAAATGGATCTTAAATATATTTAAATCATCAAATCAAAATTTTCATTCTTAATAATAATTTAAAATTAATTTTTTACATTATAATAATAAAAAATGAATTATATTAAAACATTTAGAAACATTATTTAACAAATAATTAAATAATTTTTTAAATAATAAAATTAAAAAATTATTTTACACATCCAAATTAAAATTAATATTTATCAAATATTAGATAAAATATCCATATTATCAATATAATAATTTTTTTTTAATTATCCTTGTAATACAATAATTACAAAATTAATAACTTTATTAAAGGAAGAATAATGTTATTTAAAGAAAGTAAAGGTGAAGTGAATAAATTTAGATAAGTACACCACGCTCCCACCTACACCATCTTCAATACCAACTAAAATTTATAAACAACAATTAAATCATGGGTTTCTTTATCTCTCATGCATGTAGTGTGTTGGGTATACGTGTTGTAGTGATATTTCTTGAAGAAGAAGGGAAGATGACACGTTAGAAAAACATTTTTGTGAAGATTTAGAAACATATTTTTGTGAATATTTCTCAAAAAGTTCAATTTGGTGAGGACATTTTATATATTTAATGTGGGCATGATGTTTACAGTGTCCTTTGTATAGCAGTGGTGTTTACACTTACACTAAATATGTGATCAAAGGACTTGTGGGGGCTCTCAGGTTTCAGTTAAAGCCCTTTAATGTTGAAGTTATGCTTGTATGTCTAGGTTTTGTAGAAAACCCTCTTCTAAATATAAGGTAAGTGACCTTGAAGAGAACAACCTTGAAGGATTTAAAGTATAATTGAATTGTATCATCTAAAAAACACCACTCATGATGTTTCTAGACAATATAAATAGCACCAAAAAACATGGAGTTTTATTTAATTTTATCCTTTTCTAATGTTCTGAAATTGAAAGGATGCACTGATAACAATGTTATTGAAAATTGATGCAGGAGGATCGCAAATATCAAGTGAGCGTGGAGCAAGCGCAACGTATTTTTGAGCACATGATAAATTGCTTGAAAAACTTTTTGAAGTTGATGCGCCAAATCTTTAATGAAGCCATTTATGAAGGAACGCCTTTGTATAGTGTATTGGACCTTGAGAGATTCGCTCTCGTCCTTAGTAGATAGGAGGCATTTAAACTAGTTAATGTAGGTAGATAGACTTGAATTCATAGATTAGACAGTTTTAGAAAGAAGGAGGGAAAAATGGATATAGACACCCTCATTGTACATTGTAGCATAAGGCATGATTATTGAAGCAAGAAGAGCACAAGAGAATAGCAGAGAGCTGTAGAAGAACATCCATGTATAGATCTTGAATTAATAGAAGAAGTTGATTCAAATCCATGGTTTTGTGTCTGTTCTTTGTGTGTTGATGTTAAATGATGTGCTCATGAGTGTTTGTTTTCTTGTTATGCATTTTTTTTATTGCTTTGTATATGATTTCAAGTTTGAGTTTGAAGTCTGAAGGGAAGAAGAAATGAGTTTCAATTGTTTCTCTATCTGAGTGAGGATTCCTGCAAGGAGTGCAGTCGAAAACGTCCGCAAGGAGTGCGTTGACGGAGGATCAGGTAGTTTAACTCTTGTTCTCCTTCACCCAGAAGTGAAATTGGGTTACTGGAGCCGTGCAAGGAGTGTGCAGGCTAAGGGAGAGTCTCAGTTGTGAATCTGAGAAGAAGGTTTGAAGGACTGTTGTTGCAGGTGTGCGCAGGGTCGAAGAAACCCAAACACTTGAAGTGTTTGCAGGTTGCCGCAAGGAGTGTGTGAAAAGGGTTCTCTTTTTCTAAGAGACTGAGAAGCTGGAGAAAGCTCAAGAGGGATAAAACCTTCAGAACCTAAGGAAGGATTGCACCGGGAGTTCATGCCGTGGATCATCTAAAACCAGTGTTGCAGGGTTGCACGCAGGAGGACGAGTGAGCACGAAGGAACACTTGGTTATTTTCAAGAAATCCTAAAGGGGGAAGAAATCGACGGTCAGGATCCCGTGGAGGGGATTCGTGAAAAATTGGCTAGCCTTCAGATACACCAGAGTAACGAGGAGGTTACGGCCACACCAGGAGGTTAAGCTCGGAAGGATCGTGAGTCGTAGGATCATTGTTGGGTTGCCCGTCAACCATTCGATCAGGCAGAAGTTGCACTGGGGTTAAGTCCTAGTGAGCAGAGGAAAGTCTCGGAGAGGCATCGGGATATTAAGGCATCGGGGTTTTAGAAGTTAAGAAATTCGAGACCTTGTGAGTCTCGAAACACTGGAGAAAGCCCTAGCCGTGGATCTCAGGGAGGACATGGGTCAGAAGATCCGAGAGGAGTTGGGGTTCAACAATTCGTGAATTCTGAGGACAAAGAAAACGTTGCATTAGGAATCGCAATCTCGCGATGTCCGAAAAGTCGATGAGGGGATAGTGACGTGGAAGAATCAATCCCCACGTGCATCGGGAATTGGCGTTTTGTGATTCTTGTGAACCATTGCATTTGGAATCGCGAATCTCCGAAACGTGATTTATCAATCATCAAGGGAGTGTAGGCCACAGGAATTTGCGAGGGGGACAGGTGGCACACCGTATCGGGGTTCGGGAGTCGGAGAGACAAGTTGTTTGATATCGTGAGTAGCGAAATCCCGACAGGAGAGATCCCGATAGGAGCAAAAAGTGTTGACATTGACCCACATCGGATTTTGGGGAATTGTGAGACACAAACCACGCGACCATAGGACTCGCGAAACTGCGAAGTCTGATTTCCCAATCGTTAAGGGAGATATTTTGGAGAACTGTTGTGGGTGTGGAAAATTCCCGATAGGGAATTAGAAGAGATTTTCAGTTCTTCGGGCCGAGGAAGGAGGAGGTCCTGCGAACAGACGTGCCTAAGGGCATGCCTGCGTCAAGTGGTATCAGAGCCCCAGAAAGACTCTTTGCTTTCTATAGCAGAGAAGAAGGAAATTCACCATGCTTCCAAGGAGACGGGATAGACAGTCACCCGATCCAGAGGAAAGAGAAAACCCGAGGAGAAGGGGTAGGCAAGAAATGAATCCATAAATGGAAAGAGAGATACGTGATCTATGAGCTAGACTCGAAGATATGGAGATAGCGCAAAGACGCACAGCCAGTGTGGGGGATCTTAGCGATTCAGAGGGTGAAGTTGAAGATAAACATGGGGAAGAAGTTGCAGCCGAGGATGCAGCCAATGAATGTCTAATCAAAGCTGTTGCACGGATGGGTGCAAAAATGAAGATGGATATTCCAGTTTATGAAGGGAATCTGGATGCGGAAGAGCTTCTAGATTGGATTAGAGCTCTGGATACATACTTCGATTATGAAGATATCGAAGAGGATAAGAAATTTAGGCATGCTGTCACGAGATTAAAGGGACACGCAACATTATGGTGGGACGAGCTACAAGCAGATAGACGCTGCAAGGGCAAGCAGAAAATTAAAAGTTGGGATCGAATGATTGCAAAGATGAAGGGAAAGTTCATCCCGAGAGATTATGAAATCACTTTGTTCAGGAGGATGCAGAACCTGAGACAGAAGTTGATGACAGTAAAATAATACACGGATGAATTCTATCGACTGAACATCAGGGAAGGTCATCGGGAGAGCGATGATGAGAAAGTTACCAGGTATATGAATGGCCTGAGATACGATATCCAGGATGAGATGAGTATGGAAACCATCCGAATGGTGGAGGATGCCTATCAAATGGCTTTGAAAGCTAAAGAGAAGCTGAGCCATAAGAAAGGTTAGTGAGGCCGAGGCAGGGGTCAGCCCAAAGGCAAATCGATTGCCCAAGATAAATACCAGAAGCCCAAGGAGGACTGGAAAAAGCCTCAAACTAGAACCGAGAGAGGTGGAAGTTCAGAACGAGGACAGTATGTTGAACAGAGAGGGAAGCATATAGAGCAGGGCGGAGGATATGCTGATAATAACATGTTTCCTCATACCAGAGGTAGAGGAAGAGGAAGAGGTGGAGTAATCACATGCTTCACATGTGGAAAAAATGGGCACAAGTCCTATGACTATCCAGATAAAAAGAAGGATGGAGGAGAAGCTCACATCGCAAAGGCACAGAGGTGAGATGTTGAAGAACAAGATGCTGAAGGCGGAAGATCATTGATGATGCATAAGGTTCTCTTAACACCCGAGAAGGAGGTGGAGGACTCAGCTCAAAGAAACAGACTTTTCAGAACTGCTTGCAAGACCAAGGACAAGGTATGCAAGGTTATCGTGGACAGCGGTAGAATAGATAATCTCGTTTCAACTGAGATGGTAGAGAAGATGGAGCTGGAGACGACTAATCACCCAAGTTGATACAAAGTTTCATGGCTACAGAAGGGACATCAGGTAAATGTCACTAAACAGTGTTTAGTTGAATTCAAAATAGGAGGGCATAATGATAAAATACTCTGTGATGTTATTCCTATGGATGTTTGTCATTTATTGCTGGGTAGACCATGGAAATACGACAGGAACATAATTCATGATGGGAAGATGAATACGTATACTCTAGAGAAGAATGGGAGGACACACATGTTGCTTCCATTAAAAGATAAGGAAGTAAAACCAGAAGCAAGAAACATTGTACTTCTCATGAGTGGGAAGGAGCTTCTCACTGAGGTGAAGAAGAAAGAAGAACCGTAATTCATTGTGGTCAGAAAACCGAGGATTGTTCTGACTAGAACAAGGGTAGATGATCTACGAGGAGAAATTCAGGAACAGCTGGAAGATTTCGTTGATATCGTGGTGGATGAATTACCTCGTTTGTTTCCACCGATGAGAAGTGTGAGTCATCATATAGACCTCATACCAGGAGCTATTTTTTCGAATAAAGCCGCGTACAGGTTGACGCCGCAAGAAAATGAAGAGGTCAAGAAGTAGGTCCAAGAGTTTTTGGACAAAGGATTGGTCAGGGAAAGTTTGATCCCATGTGCCATTCCAACGGTACTCAGTCCAAAAAAATATGGAGGTTGGAGAATGTGTATCGACTCAAGAGCCATCAACAAGATAACCATCATGTACAGGTTTCCATTGCCGCAGATGGATTATTTAATGGATTGCTTGAGCGGAGCAAAATACTTTTCAAAGATTGATTTGAAAAGAGGATATTACCAGATTCGCATGAGGGGAGGCGATGAGTGGAAGACGGCCTTCAAAACCAATGAAGGACTGTATGAATGGCTTGTCATGCCATTTGGCTTGAAAAATGCATCGAGTACCTTTATGAGCTTAATGAATGAAGTCCTGATGGAATTCATCGAGAAGTTTTTCATTGTGTATCTGGATGACATATTGATTTTCAGCAAAACAAAGGCAAAACATCTGAAGCATTTGGCTATTGTGATGAAGAAGCTACAACAGGAAAAGTTGTTGATAAACATGAAGAAATATTCATTCATGAAGACAAAACTTATTTACTTGGGTTTTTTTATATCTGCAGATGAGTTAAGAATGGATCCGAATAAGGTGGAAGTGAATAAGAATTGGCCATCACCAAGAAATATATTTGAGGTGACAAGTTTTCACGGATTGGCTAGTTTCTACCAGAAATTCATTAGAGATTTCAGTGGAATTAGTGTAGCAATGATGGATACCATCAATAAAAGACATAAATCTTTTCACTGGACTGAAGAGGTAGAGAAAAGATTCAATTTGTTGAAACGGAAGATCAAGGAACAACCGGTTCTGGTGTTGCTGGATTTCCAAAAGACGTTTCAAGTAAAATGTGACGCAAGCGGGTTTTCCATAGGAGCAGTCTTGAGTCAGGAGGACAGACCGATTGAATATTTCAGTGAGAAGCTGAATGAGGCAAAAGAAAAGTACTCCACGTATGATAATGAATTCTATGCCATCATACAGACATTGAAAAAAGGGAGACACTATTTGATTCCGAAGGAATTTGTTTTATATAGTGATAACCATGCATTACAGTTTGTGACCCAATAGGAAAATTGATGTAGGATCATTTCCCACGTCAAGCGAGCCAACGCGGGAAGTGGAAGACAGTTGGACAGAAGCCAGTGCAAATTTTGAATTTCCCTTGGATTGATGCGCCAAAAACTTTAAATGTGTAAATTAAATGAGGTGCACTTGTACATTGTAAATGGACCTTGAGCGGATTGCTCTCGTCGTTAGGTAGATGAGGCATTTAAGATAGTTAATGCTGGTAGATAGGAATTTAATTTTAGACTAGACAATTGTAGAGCGCAAGAGGGAAACGGGATATAGACACCCTCATTGTGCATTTTAATATTATCGAGAAGAAATAGAAGAGCATGCAGAGAATTGTATGAAGAACACTCATGTGCAGACATTTGAATTAATAGAAAGAGATTTGATTCAAATTCATGGTTTGTGTCTGATTCCCTGTGTATTGATGGTATGCTCATGGATGTTTGCTTCCTGTTATACATTTTCTTTTATATGTTGTGTATGTGATTTCATGAATGAGTTGAAGTCTGAGAGAAAGTGAGAATGGGTTTCAATTGTTTCTCTGTTTGAGCAATAATTCCTGCAAGGAGTGCAGTTGAAGTTGTTCGCAAGGAGTGCATTGACAGAAGGCTCAAATAGTTAACTTTTTTTCTCATTCGCCCAAAAGTGAAAGTGGGTTACAGGAGCCGTGCAAGGAGTGCGCAGGCTAAGATAAATCTCAGAGTTGCGATTCTGAGCGAGAGTATTGAAGGACTGCTGCTGCAAGTGTGTGCAGAGTCGGTGAACTTCAACACTTAGACGTTGTTGAAGGGTTTCCGCAAGGAGTGCGTGCAAGAGGTTTCCAGGAAGACTTGAAGTCGTGGAAAAGCTCAGGAGGAGTAGGCCTTCGAATTCACGAAGGATAAGCAGAGGGAAGATGCTATTGAAAGTCTGAGGGAAGCATTGCAGGTTGCTGAGCGGGTGAACGAGTCTCGTGGAGAGACTCTTCTTCATTTCGTGGATGGCAAAAGAAAGAATAGACGGTCGGTATTCTCCAAGGAGAATCTGCGAATTTCCATGAACCGTCAGATCTTCCATAGGTGCGAGGGAGTTACATTGCAAGTGTGGGCAAGTTAGAAGCTCAGGAGGGGCAGAGCCATTGATCCCAAGTGATAAGGACCGTCAGACTTACACGTGATATCGTGTATCGGAGATTCGCGAGTTGAAGCTCCAAGTTGTTACAACGAGAATTGCGATATCGCGATCCATGATATCCCGATGGAAGAGTTGTGTGGGCCATAGCAGGGTTGGTGGAAGACAGGTGGCATATCATATCGGGGATCGTGAAAAGGAAAGTCCCAAATCCATTGACATCAGGATTCATGATCCCGCGAACCCCGAAGTCCCGATAGAAGTGACGGGAAGCGAAAAGGACAACTCGCGCATGTGCATCGTAGTTTCGACACATCGGGTATCGGGAGTTGGTAGAACAAAGAGTTCGATCTCCCAAGTAGCGAAACCACGATAGAGCAGAAGTCCTGACAGGGTAAAGGAAAGACAGCGTTGAATGACCACTGGGTCTCGGAGATTTGAGAGCCTAGTGATAGATGGTGAACTTGAGAAGCCGCGAGTTCCGATCCTCCGATAAGGAAGGAAAGAGGGATCATGCAGAAGAGAATCTGTGGGGTGTAGATTTCTCGATAGGGAAATAGAAGAACCTTGGAGTTCTTCGGGGCCAAGAAGAAGAAGATCCTATGAGAGCGGACGTGCCCGAGGGTACGACTGTGCCCGGCTTGGTATCAGAGCCGAAATATTTCTTTTCTTTCTGTAGCAGAGAAAAGAATTCATCATGCCGTCGAGGAGAGAAAGGCAGTCACCTGATCCAGAGGATAGGGAGATGCCAAGGAGAAGAGGTAGGCAAGTAGCAAATCCAGAAATGGAGAGGCAGATGCGTGATCTCCGAGCAAGACTTGAGGACATGGAAACAACGCAAAGACACACAGCCAGTACAGGGGATCTCAGTGATTCTGAAAGAGAGATTGAGGCTGAACACGAGGAGGAAGTTGCAGCCGAGGATGCAGCAAATGAAGGTCTAATTAAAGCTATTGCTAGGATGGGTGCAAGAGAGAAAATGGACATTCCATTTTATGAGGTAAATCTGGATGCAGAGGAGCTTCTAGACTAGATTAGAGCTCTCGACACATATTTCGACTATGAAGAAGTCGAAGAGGACAAGAAAGTTAGACATGCAATCACAAGACTGAAAGGACATCCATCATTGTGGTGGGATGAGCTATAAGAAGATAGACACTACAAGGGAAAGCAAAAGATCAAGAGCTGGGATCGAATGATCGCAAAGATGAAAGCAAAATTCATCCTGAGGGATTATCAAATTACTCTATTCAGAAGGATGCAGAACCTGAGACAGAAGTTGATGATAGTGAAAGAAGACACTGAGGAATGCTATTGACTGAACATCAGAGCAGGTCATCGGGAGAGTGATGATGAGAAGGTGGCTAGATATCTGAATGGTCTAAGATATGACATTCAGGATGAATTGAGCATACTAACCATCCGAATGGTGGAAGATGCTTACCAATTGGCCCTGAAAGTTGAGGAGAAGCTAAGCCGTAAGCAGGTTCTAAGGGGCCGAGACAGAAGTCAACCCAGAGGAAAGGCAGTTTTCCAAGATAAATTCCAGAAACCCAAGGAGGAATGGAAGAAAACTCAGGGTAAAGTTGAAAGAGGTGGAACCTCACAGCGAGGGAAGCAATATGCTGAAATACGAGGACAACATATCGAGCAGAGTGGAGGGTATGTTGATGGCAATAATTTTCCTTGTACTAGAGGTCGAGGTAGAGGAAGAGGTGGAGTAATTACATGCTTCACATGTGGGAAGAATGGGCACAAATCTTACGAGTGTCCAGAGAAAAAAAAGGATATGGGAGAAGCTCGCATCACCGAAGTGAAAAGGCGAGATGTTGAGGCCGAAGATGCTGAAGGCAAAAGATCGCTTATGATGCGAAAAGTCCTTTTGACACCCGAGAAGGAGGTGGAAAGTTCATTCCAAAGGACCAGATTGTTCAGGATTGTTTGCAAAACCAAGGATAGGGTGTGCAAGGTCATCGTTGACAATGGTAGCATGGATAATATCGTTTCAACCGAGATGGTAGAGAAACTGGAGCTGGAGACGACTGATCATCCAAGCCCATACAAAGTTTCGTGGCTACAGAAGGAACACCAGGTAACTGTTACTAAACAATGCTTGGTTGAATTCAAGATAGGGGGATATAATGATAAGATCTTGTGTAATGTTATTCCCATGGATGTATGTCATTTATTGCTGGGTAGACCATGGAAATATGACAGAAATGTGATTCATGATGGGAGAATGAACACATATACCCTGGAGAAGAATGGGAGAACGCATATGTTGCTTCCGATAAAGGATAAGGAGGTGAAGCCGGAAGTAAGCAACACAGTACTTCTCATGAGTGGGAAGGAAGATCTTATGGAGGTTAAGAAGAAAGAAGATCCACAATTCTTTGTGGTCAGAAAGCCGAGGATTGTTCTGACTAGCACGAGAGTGGATGACTTACCAGATGAGGTTCAAGAACTGCTGGAAGAGTTCACTGATATCATAGTGGACGAATTACCTCGTTCGTTGCCACCGATCAGGAGCGTGAGTCACCATATAGACCTCATACCAAGAGCCAGTTTTCCAAATAAAGTCACGTATAGGTTGACGCCGCAAGAGAATGAAGAGGTTAAGAGGCAAGTTCAAGACTTGTTAGACAAAGGGTTGGTCAGGGAAAGCTTGAGTCCATGTGCTATTCCAACCGTACTCAGTCCGAAGAAAGATGGAGGTTGGAGGATGTGTACTGACTCAAGGGCGATCAATAAAATAACCATCAGGTACAGATTCCCATTGCCGAGGATGGATGATCTGATGGATTGCTTGAGTGGAGAAAAATACTTTTCAAAGATTGATCTGAAAAGCGGATATCACCAGATTCACATGAGGGAAGGTGACGAATGGAAGACAGCATTCAAAACCAATGAAGGTTTTTATGAATGGCTAGTCATGTCGTTTGGCTTGACGAATGCACCAAGTACCTTTATGAGGTTGATGAACGAAGTCCTGAGGTAGTTCATCGGGAAATTTGTCATCGTGTACTTGGATGACGTACTGATTTACAGTAAATCAGTGGCAGAGCACTTAAAGCATTTGGCTACAGTGATGAAGAAGCTACAGTAGGAGAAGCTGTTGATAAATATGAGGAAGTCCTCATTTATGAAGACAGAGATCATTTAATTGGGTTTTTTTTATTTTGGCAAATGAGTTGATGATGGATCCGGATAAGGTGGAAGTGATCAAGAATTGGCCATCCCCGAGAAATATCTTTGAGGTGAGAATTTTTCATGGTTTGGCTAGTTTCTACCAGAAGTTCATCAGGGATTTCAGTGGAATTAGTGCAGCAATGATGGACACAGTGAAGAAGCATCATAAGTCTTTTCACTGGACAGCAGAGGCTGAGAAGAGCTTCAATCTGTTGAAGTAGAAGATCACGGAACAACCGGTTTTGGTGTTACCAGATTTCCAGAAGACGTTTCAGGTGAAATGCGATGCAAGTGGGTTTGCAATCGGAGCGGTCTTGAGTCAAGAAGACAGGTCAATCGCGTATTTTAGTGAGAAGATGAATGAGGCGAAACTGAAGTATTCCACGTATGGTAAAGAATTCTATGCTATCATACAGGCATTGAAGAAGTGGAGGCATTACTTATTACCCAAAGAATTTGTTTTGTATAGTGACAATCATGCATTGCAGTTTGTGACTCAACAGGAGAAGTTGAATCAGAAACATGTAAAATGGGTGGAGTATATGCAGAATTTTACATTTGTAATTAAGCACATTTCGGGTACTGCTAACAAAGTGGTTGATTCTTTGAGCAGGAAGTGTTTACTGTTGTAGGAATTCCGAGTCAAAACATTGGGTTTTGAGGACCTCAGGAACATGTATGCAGATGATCCAGATTTTGGGGAAGCGTATGAAGCAACTGAGAATCAAGTTCTCAGAGATAGAAGCCCTTGGATAGAGTATGTGATCCAGGAAGGGTTGTTGTTCAAAGGCAATCAACTGTGTATTCCGAAATGCTCCATGAGGGAGAATCTGTTAAAAGAAAAACACAGTGGTGGATTGGCAGGGCATTTTGGCCATGAAAAGACATTCATGAAGCTGAGCGAATCATACTTTTGGCCAGGGATGCAGTCAGAGGTCAAGAAATTTGTGGACAGATGAAAAATTTTCCAGCATTCCAAAGGAAGAAGGTAGAATGCAGGTTTGTATCAGCCATTGCCCATACCAGAGAGGCCATGGGAGGCGATACGCATGATTTTGTATTGGGATTACCAAGGACACAAAGAGGATTTGACTCTATATTTGTGATAGTGGATAGGTTTTCTAAGATGGCACACTTCATTCCATGCCATAAGACTAGCGATGTGACTCATATCGCAAATATGTTTTTCAAGGAGGTCATTCGACTTCATGGGTTGCCGAAAAGTATAGTTTCGGATAGAAACACCAAATTCATAGGGAATTTTTGGAGGACCTTGTGTAAGAAGCTGGGAACTAATTTGGCATTTAGTTCAACTTATCATCCTCAGACGGATGGACAAACAGAAGTGGTCAACAGGAGTCTAGGAGACTTACTGAGAAGCTTGGTGACAGAGCACCACAACAGTTGGGACCATATATTGCCATAGGGAGAGTTTGCATACAATGATTCAATGAATCAGAGCACATGCAAGAGTCCATTTCAGATTGTATATGGTATATAGCCGAGGGGAGTTTTTGAACTGAGGGATTCAGAACAGACTGCTACTAGAAGTGCTAGTGCAGAAGAATTCACTGAGGTGATGAAAGAACTTCACAGTAAGGTGAAGGAGCGACTGCTGAAGTCAAACCAGGAGTATAAACGTAGAGCCGATCATCATCAGAGACAACTTCAGTATGAAGTGGGTGACCTGGTTTTGGCACATCTGAGGAAAGAAAGGTTCCCGAGGGGAACATATAATAAATTGAAAATGAAGAAAATCGGGCCATGCAGAGTCTTGAGAAAATTTGGGGCAAACGCTTACGAGATTGAACTACCGGATGAAATCGGGATATCTCCGATATTCAACGTCTCATATTTGTACCCTTACCATGCTGAGGAAATAGGGACTGGAACTAAGCAGCCAGTGATATAGTGGATGAAACAATTTCCAGTTGCAGAAAAACCGCAGATGGATTGCATACTAGGCAAGAGAGTGAGTAAGAAAACCAGGAGGAAGGAATACTATGAGTATCTGGTCAAATGGAAGGACCATCCAGTGGAATATGCCAACTGGGAAAGCGAAGCAGTGATACAGAAGCATGGACAGACCGTGTTGGAGCTCTTGGACAGGAGCCCAAGAAAATTTTCAATCCGAGGAGTATGATGCAGGAGAATCACCCACGTCAAGCGAGCCAGCGTGGGAAGTGGAAGACAGCTAGACAGAAGCCAACGCAAATTTTGAATTTCCCTTGGATTGATGCGCCAAAAACTTTAAATGTGTAAATTAAATGAGGCGCACTTGTACATTGTAAATGGACCTTGAGCGGATTTCTCTCATCCATAGGTAGATGAGGCATTTAAGATAGTTAATGCTGGTAGATAGGAATTTAATTTTAGACTAGACAGTTGTAGAGCACAAGAGGGAAACGGGATATAGACACCCTCATTGTGCATTTTAATATTATCGAGAAGAAACAAAAGAGCATGCATAGAACTGTATGAAGAACACCCATGTGCAGACATTTGAATTAATAGAAAGAGCTTTGATTCAAATTAATGGTTTGTGTCTGATTCTCTGTGTATTGATGGTATGCTCATGGATGTTTGCTTCCTGTTATACATTTTCTTTTATATGTTGTGTATGTGATTTCATGAATGAGTTGAATTTTGAGAGAAAGTGAGAATGAGTTTCAATTGTTTCTCTGTTTGAGAAAGAATTCCTGCAACGAGTGCAGTTGAAGTCGTTCGCAAGGAGTGCATTGACAGAAGGCTCAAATAGTTAACTTTTGTTCTCATTCGCCCAAAAGTGAAAGTGGGTTACAGGATCCATCCAAGGAGTGCGCAGGCTAAGCTAAATATTAGAGTTGCAATTTTGAGTGAGAGTATTGAAGGACTGCTGCTGCAGGTGTGTGCAGAGTCGAGGAACTTCAAAACTTAGACATTTTTGAAGGGTTTCCGCAAGGAGTGCATGCAAGAGGTTTCCAGGAAGACTTGAAGTCGTGGAAAATATCAGGAGGAGTAGGCCTTCGAATTCACGAAGGATAAGCGTAGGGAAGCTGCTATTGAAAGTCTGAGGGAAGCGTTGTAGGTTGGTGAGCGGGTGAACGAGTCTCATGGAGAGACACTTCTTCGTTTCTTGGATTGCAAAAGGAAGAATAGATGGTCGGTATTCTCCAAGGAGAATCCGTGAATTTCCATGAACCGTCAGATCTTCCATAGGTGCGAGGGAGTTACATCGCAAGTGTGGGCAGGTTAGAACCTCAAGAGGGGCAGAGCAATCGATCCCAAGTCATAAGGACCGTCGGACTTACATGTGATATCGCGTATCGGAGATTCGTGAGTTGAAGCTCCAAGTTGTTACAACGAGAATTGTGATATCGCGATCCACGATATCCCGACGGAAGAGTTGTGTGGGCCATAGCAGGGTTGGTGGAAGATAGGTGGTGTATCATATCGGGTATTGAGAAAAGGAAAGTCCTAAATCCATTGACATCAGGATTCGCCATCCCGCGAACCCCAAAGTCCCGATAGAAGTAACGGGAAGCAAAAAGGACAGCTCACGCGTGTGCATAAGAGTTCCGGCACATTGGGTATCGGGATTCAGTAGAACAAAGAGTTCGATCTCACGAGTAGTGAAACCACGATAGAGAAGAAGTCCTGACAGGGTAAAGGAAAGAAAGCATTGACTGACCATTGGGTCTCGGAGATTTGAGAGCCCAGTGATAGACGGTGAACGTGCGAAGCCGCGAGTTTCGATCCTCCGATAAGGAAGGAAAGAGGGATCGTGCAGAAGAGAATCTGTGGGGTGTAGTTTTCCCGATAGGGAAATAGAAGAACCTTGGAGTTCTTCGGGGCCAAGAAGAAGAAGATCCTGTGAGAGAGGACGTGCCCGAGGGTACGACTGTGCCAAAAATTTGAATCAGAGACATGTAAAATGGGTAGAGTATATGCAAAATTTTACATTTGTGATAAAACATATTTTTGGAACTGCTAACAAAGTGGATGATGCTTTGAGCAGGAAGTGTTTGTTTTTGCAGGAATTCAAAGTCAAAACATTGGGTTTTGATTATCTTAGGGACATGTATGCAGATGATCAGGATTTTAAGGAAGCATATGGAGCAGCTGAGAACCCAGTTCTCAGAGACAGAAGCTAGTGGATAGAGTACGTGATCCAGGAAGGATTGTTGTTTAAGGGCAATCAATTGTGTTTTTTGAATTTCTCCATGAGGGAGAATCTGTTAAAGGAGAAACACAGTGGAGGCTTGGCAGGGCATTTTGTTCACGAAAAGACATTTGCAAAGCTGAGCGAGTCATACTTTTGGCCAGGGATGCGGTCAGAAGTCAAGCGGTTTGTAGATAGATGCAAAATTTGCCAGCATTCAAAGGGAATAAAGAAGAATGCAGGATTCTATCGACCATTACCCATACCCGAGAGGTCATGGGATGAAATCAGGATGGATTTTGTATTGGGATTGCCAAGGACGCAAAGAGTATTTGATTTAGTCTTTGTGGTAGTGGATAGGTTTTCCAAGATGGCACATTTTATCCCATGCCAGAAAACCAATGATGCGACTCACATCGCAAATCTCTTTTTCAAAGAGGTCATTCGACTTCACGGCTTACCTAGAAGTATAGTTTCGGACATAGATACAAAGTTCATGAGACATTTCTGGAGGACATTGTGCAAGAAGATGGGGACTAACTTGATGTTTAGTTATTCCTATCATCCTCTGATGGATGGGCAAACAAAAGTGGTGAACAGAAGTCTGGAAGACTTGTTGAGAAGATTAGTGATAGAGCACCATAGTCAGTGGGATAGTATATTTTCGTAGGCAGAATTCGCATATAATGACTCAGTGAACAGGAGCATAGGACGAAGTCCATTTCAGATTGTGTATGGCATGTAGCCGAGAGGAGTTTCTGAATTAAGGGATTCAGAACAGACTGCGACTAGGAGCGCAAGTGCCGAAGAGTTCGCAGAGGTGATGAAAGATCTTCACGGCCAGGTGAAGCAGCGACTGCTAGATTCAAGTCACGAATATAAACAGAGCCGACCAACGGAAGAGACAACTTTAGTTCGAGGTTGGTGAATTATTTCTGGCACATTTGAGGAAAGAGAGGTTCCCGAGGGGAACATACAATAAATTGAAAATGAATAAAATCGGGCCATGTAAGGTCTTGAAGAAATTGGGGGAGAATGCTTATGAGATCGAGTTACCGGATGGGATCGGAATATCCCCGATATTCAATGTCATAGATTTATATCCATATAAAGATGAGGAAGCAGAGATACAGAAGCATGGATATACCATGCAGGAGCTCATGGACAGGAGCCCATGAAAATTTTCAAGCGAGGGAGTATGATGCAGGAGCATCGCAAATATCAAGCAAGCGTGGAGAAAGTGCAACATATTTTTTAGCACATGATAAATTGCTTGAATTTTTTTTTGAATTTGATGCGCCAAATCTTTAATGAAGCCATTTATGAAGGAACGCTTTTGTATATTGTATTGGACTTTGACCGATTCGCTCTCGTCCTTAGTAGATAGGAGGCATTTAAACTAGTTAATGTAGGTAGATAGACTTGAATTCATAGTAGACAGGTTTAGAAAGAAGGAGGGAAAAATGGATATAGACACCCTCATTGTACATTGTAGCGTAAGGCATGATTATTGAAGCAGGAAGAGCATAGGAGAATAGCAGAGAGCTGTAGAAGAACATCCATGTATAGATCTTGAATTAATAGAAGAAGTTGATTCAAATCCATGGTTTTGTGTCTGTTCTCTGTGTGTTGATGTTAAATGATGTGCTCATGAGTGTTTGTTTTCCTGTTATGCATTTTGTTTATTGCTATGTATATGATTTCATGTTTGAGTTTGAAGTCTGAAGGGAAGAAGAAATGAGTTTCAATTGTTTCTCTATCTGAGTGAGGATTCCTACAAGGAGTGCAGTTGAAAACGTCCTCAAGGAGTGCATTGACGGAGGCTCAGGTAGTCTAACTCTTGTTCTCGTTCACCCAGAAGTGAAATTTTGTTATTGGAGCCATGCAAGGAGTGCGCAGGCTAAGGGAGAGTCTCAGTTGTGAATCTGAGAAGGAGCTTTGAAGGACTGTTGCTGCAGGTGTGCGCAGGGTCGAAGAAACCCAAACACTTGAAGTGTTTGCAGGTTGCCACAAGGAGTACGTGAAAAGGGTTCTCTTTTTCTAAGAGACTAAGAAGATGGAGAAAGCTCAAGAGGGATAAAACCTTCAGAACCTAAGGAAGGATTTCACTGGGAGTTCGTGCCGTGGAGCATCTAAAACCAGTGTTGCAGGGTTGCACACAGGAGGACAAGTGAGCGCGGAGGAACACTTGGTTATTTTCAAGAAATCCTCAAGGGGGAAGAAATCGATGGTCAGGATCCCGTGGAGGGGATTCGTGAAAAATCCGCCAGTCGTCAAATCCACCAAAGTAACGAGGAGGTTACGACCACACCAGGAGGTTAAGCTCAGAAGGATCATGAGTCGTAGGATCGTTGTTGGGTTTCCCGTCAGCCATTCGATCAGGCAGAAGTTGCATTGGGGTTAAGTCCTAGTGAGTAGAGGAAATTATTGGAGAGGCATTGGGATATTAAGGCATCGGGGTTTTAGAAGTTAAGAAATCCGAGACCTTGTGAGTCTCGAAACACCGGAGAAATTCCTAGCCATGGATCTCAGGGAGGACATGCGTCAGAAGATCCGAGAGGAGTCGGAATTCAACACTTCGTGAATTTCGGGGACAAAGAAACTGTTGCATCAGGAATCACGATATCGCGATGTCCGAAAAGGCGATGAGGGGACAGTGACGTGGAAGAGTCAATCCCCATGTGCATCGGGAATCGACGTTTCGTGATTCTTGTGAACCATTTCATTTGGAATCGCGAATCTCTGAAATGCAAATTCTCAATCGTCAAGGGAGTTTGGGCCATAGGAATTTGCGAGGGGGACAGGTGGCGCACCATATCGGGGTTCGGGAGTCGGAGAGACAAGTTGTTTTATATCGCGATTAGCGAAATCCCGACAGGAGAGATCCCGATAGGAGCGAAAAGTGTTGAAATTGACCCACATTGGATTTCGGGGAATTGTGAGACACAAACCATGCAACCGCAGGACTCGCGAAACTGCGAAGTCTGATTTCCCGATCGTTAAGGGAGATCTTTTGGAGAACTGTTGTGGGTGTGGAAAATTCCTGATAGGGAATTAGAAAATCTTTTCAGTTCTTTGGGCGGAGGAAGGAGGAGGTACTGTGAGCGGACGTGCCCGAGGGTGCGCCTGCATCAAGAATTAACAACACACTGAAAAGCATGTGAATTTGTTCAATTTAAGAAGGGCATGTTGTTTCACTTGGTATCTACAAGAACAATAGTAACATTACCTTTGTACATTTCATAGGGCACTGAAAGCCTCCAAATATTTATACAAAATCCTAATGGCATGTTTATGATATTTTGAAGAAATTCCAACATTTCATCTATTTACTGAGAGCATTGATGGGTCTTTTATAACCCATCCATTTTCTTGTGATTTTTTGTGCATTTGAAATATCGAGATGCATCGAAAGCATGGTTTATCTTTTAATTTATGATAATCTTTAACAATGTGTACTAGGTCAACCATCACCCTAGGTATGGTGCATCATGTAAATATACAAGATGCACCATTAATGGTGCATCTTGTTAATTTATATGACGCACCAAATTTGTTTGATGCAAGTCAAACAATTTAATGCATCATGCAAAATTTAAAAACAAAGGAAAACAATGGAAAGTCTAAGCTAAATTCTAAATTTTAATTCTCTAAAAATGTAAATGAGGAGGTAACAAAAAATGTACTCGGTCTTCTTTCCTAATGAGGAGACATGGTTTCCACGTAGATAAAAAGTTGAGGAATACAACAAGATAGTAGCATCGATAATGGGGAAGTTAAATAGGGATGATGATCACCAAAGCTTGTATGGTTCAAAGCACTAAAGGAAATTATAAATGAAATTATGGTTTGATAATTTATTTTATTCAACCATATTATGGTGCACATGAAAGTCATAGGCACATGTGTGTTAAGATGTTCTATGCACATTATCCTTTTAAAAAAATATCATATCATTGTGGTATTTACGTAGGCACATCAATGTTTTTCATGACAATAAAACATACCATTGAGCTTTTAATTGTTTTGAAATAAAAACATATATTTTATAATGTATCAATCTAATTTAGTGCACTGTATAGAAGAAAAGCACTGGTTCTTTGTAAATTCGTGTGCACTAGTAATTTTTTTGTAATTTTAAAAGCAAATACTGATATTGTATGGAAAATCCCTAACTCATTTTGCATTGTAATATACCAATGCATTGATATGTTTAAAACATATCAAATAGATATTGTTTAAAACTAAAATAAACCAAGATTTCTTTATATAACATGTACAACTGACATTTGGTGAATTTTATTATTTTACACATCAACGTGTCATACATTTGAGCACCCTTAGCTATAAATGGGGAGGTTCTACAAAAACCTCCACTAAAAAATGTTTTCCATGTAATGTTTAGAGTAAATCACAATAAAACATAACCTTTCTCAACTACTTATAACCCTATTATAAGATTATTCTAATAAACTTACTTAACATTTATTTTATCAACAACAAATAAGAAATTAAAATCTATTCAATCTCCAATACCATATACCCAACGTATCCACTTTTAATTAGGTATTATGCACAAAGAGTGTTATTCATTTAGAAAGTTGTGTACAAAGTTGTTGGCCAGCGAGGCAAGGGATTGAAACTAATCAATTGGTGTTGATAACAAAGGTGGAATAACTATTTTAGCCCATGTATATTACAATGCCAAACTTATAGGAGGTGAAGTGTGAAATCTAAGGCACTCTATGGAGGTGAGAATGAAGTTGTAGCTATACAAAAAATAATTAGCATTTTTTGATGCTTCATAAAAAAACATTAGCTAAATACAAAATCGTATCATGTTTTGAGTATCTACGAATGTTTGGAAGTTTAAAATGAAAGAGGGAAGGAACATATGCTACGTGTGTTTGGAAGCTGAAAATGAAAGCGAGAAGGAACATATGCAACATGTGAGAATAAGGGAAATTTTATATTCATAAGAATGCATACGATCTTTTGAAGACTCTTTCCACCTATATGCTATATAAATTTGTTGTGTATCATCATATATATCTACTTTGGAATTAGGTTAAGAGTAACCAATTTGATAGTATGGAGTGCATAAACCATAGAGAATTTGACATTTTTATTTATTCTTCATCATGTTTCATTCGGGTGAACAATTCAAATATATTGTACATTTTCATTGATTTTTTTATGAAATTGCAAGCAAATTGTACATTATTCTCCTTGATGCATGATCCTATACCTTATATTTTTTCATCCCTTCTTTATATCTGATGAAAATACATTTAACTGCCTTCTTGTCCAACTTTCTCCTCATTTCCTTGGGAACATGCACAAATGTATCATATCCAAATACTTTGAGATGTGCCACTGAAGGATTCTTACCAGAACATACCTCATTTGGAGTCGTGTCGACTAGTGTTGACGAAGGAAACATATTTACCATATATATTGCAGTCTCAACTACCTCTGCCCATAATTATTGTTCAAGCCCTACATCACTAAGCATGATCCTTTCCTTATCCATCAACGTTCTGTTCATTCTCTTAGAAACTCCATTTGTTTGTGGGGTATATGGTGTGTTATGCCAAACTGCTTACACAACTGATCAAATTCTTCTCCACAGAATTCACCACCATTGTCAGTCATCAACACTTTAATCCTTTTTTATGTTTTGTTTTCCACAAGAGCCTTAAACGCCTTAAATCTCTTTAAAACCTATGATTTCTTCCTCAGTAAATATATCCATTTCTTCCTGGAAAAATGATCTATGAAGGATACATAATATAGGGATCCACCAAGTGAAGACAATGTAACCGGACCAAACACATCACTATGCACCAATTTTAGAATCCCATTTTCCCTTGCTGCTCCAAATGGGAACCTCACATGACTTTATTTTCCATATATGAAATGTTAAAAAAAATCGACCTCTAAACCACATTAAGGAAAAACTTATACCATACCTTTTATTTGTATAACTCGAAATACTTTTTCTCCGATGTTTCCCATCCTATCATGCCATAACCTGGTCGAGTCAATCTCATCATGTCTTTTTTAGTCGGTTTGAACCGACTTGGCTCAAGTCCAGTTGATTTGTGTCGACATTCAGTCGAGTCGATTTCAAGAGAAATGATGTTGTTGCATCCATTCAAGTCGACATTCCCTAACAACTTGTACAAGGTACCAATCTAATCTCCTTTCGTTAAGACCATTGCACCTCTGACCATCTTGCATGAATCCTTCTGAAACAAATTATGCATTCCTGTGTCACTAATCTTGCTGATAGATATCATTTTTCATGCCAAACCTAGAATGTGTAGCACACCTGGAACAATACTTTTACTCCCATCCTATAATTTCATTCATACTTTTCCCCATCCATGAATTATAGGTGTCGATTCGTACCCCATGAACACATCACCCCCATCATATTGTTCATATTCACATAACCATTCATGATTTGGTGTCATATGATAGGATGCTCCTGCGTTGATTAACAAAAAATCTTAATCTAACTATGCACTGGTTGATGCCATATACAAATCACATCCCTTATCTAAGGTCGTCTTTCTCTCAGCCAATTGATTCTCATCGGATCCAACACTGACTTATGTTTCCTTCGACATACAATCCTTTTTATAATGCACAACTTTACCACATTTCTAGCATCTTCACATCGACTGAACTGGGGATTTAGATCTACCCTTTGAATTGAAATTTATACCAGAGAATCTTCTTTTATCTCTATTTATTGGCTGACCTCTCACTTCTAGAGCATCTTTGGACGATTCTTCCATGTTCTTATTTCTCGTTTCTTGTGATAGCAGAGAAGCAACCATGTCCTCTAGCACTACTGTGGTTGTATTACTCCCAATATCCATGACTAAGATATCCCAAGAGTTTGGAAAATAACATAATAGGATGATACACTTCTCCTCATCAAGTGATATTAATATCCACAAATGATAGCTGGCTTAACACGATATTAAACGGATTTAAATTCTCAGTCACCAAACTACCGTCACTCATCCTTAGAAGATAAAAAAAATTTAACCCCCTGTTTCCCCCAAGACTGTAATCTTATTTAAGACCTTAATTGTGATTAATGAAGCATGTAATTGTGTCTATGATTAATGAAAACACTAGAAAATTGACTATGAGAGAGGCCTTGAAGCACTGGCCATGATACCACGAGTAAGACTGGTGAGGTGGAAGTGGGAAGATTTAATGAGGACAAATACAAAGCTTTCCTAGTAATACAACCTACACCTACATGACTTGAATGCATAAACCTGTCCAAAATTACCATGTTTACCTTGACCACAAGGAACCTATTAATGGCATGCAGATTGGGTGGTTGGAGCAGTTACAACTGCCTTCAAAATTGGTATTTGGAGGAGTAAAGGGTTGTCTACAACATTAGTTAGAAGTATGCAGTAGAGATTGCACCTTCAACTCAAGAGATTGACCCCAGGAGATTTCTTCTGACAGAAGTGGGTGGGATCTCGAGGAATGAGGAGTAAGAGAGAAAAATGACTAGAGGATGCAGACATGAGAACACAAGCATCATCTAGAGGAAAATGACATAGAGCATGAAGATGTGCTAAGATTGAATCCCACACAAAAGAATAGAGAAAATTCACACACAGAGATGAGTTATAGACAAATGGTGATGCAATGAGTAGAGGAGCTCATGCACGCAAATCTGAGTAGTGGAGAAGATATGGGAAGTCTTTTTGAAGAAAATAGAAAGCTTGCCAAAGAATTGAATGGTCATCCTAGAATAAAGAAGACCCATATCCAGATTAGAGAAAAAGAGGGTTGTGACTTGGTGTTGGATGGAAAGAAACTGACACTGGTAAGGGGAGGTCGCCAAGGGATTGTGTAGAAGAGAAGGGACTCCCTTTTGTAGAGGAAATTCACCTAGGAAGGTACTTGATAAACTCTTGGATGTCCTGTGATTGGTAGCAAGAGGGAAACGTTTTTCATTTCCAATGGAGTGAAGGATGTCAAGAAATGAAAGACACTTACACACTAACCCTAACAAAAGAGAAGAAGAATTTAATCAAGAACATAAATGAAACAAGAAATCACACAGTACACAGAGATTTTACCTTGGAACCCTTAACCATGAGAAACCAACATTCCTTTGAGATTTCTACTCTCTTGTTGTCTTATTCAATCAAAATGAAATGTTACATGTCTAACCTTGGTCCACACCTAAGACAAAATCGACATCATACCCTCTTTCCTATGCAAGAAAAACCCTGTAGCCAATTTGGCTTACATATGCATGACCAACAACCTACGATTTACCATGGATTAGAATTAAAACATTTTTCATTCTTGGATTAGCCTTTCTGACCTTACAAGATATCAATTATTAATCACACTGACTTTGAAGGACATGGGGCTCTAAATAAAATACCTACTCACACTGACTTGGGAGGACATGGGGCTCTGTACCCAGCTCTAATATCCTTGTATTAACCATGTTAAATCCATCATCATGATTAATAACAATTCTATCAGGATCTCTTTCATTCATTCATAACTTGTACCAAGTGACCTTGAAGAGAACAACTTTGAAGGATTTAAAGTATAATTGAATTATATCATCTAAACACATCACTCATGATGCTTCTAGCCAATATAAATAGCACCAAAAAACATGGAGTTTTATTTAATTTTATCTTTTTCCAATGTTCTCAAATTGAAAGGATGCACTGGTAGCAGTGCTATTGAAAATTTACAACACACTGAAAAGCATGTGAATTCGTTCAATTTAAGCAGGGCATGTTGTTTCACTTGGTATGTACAAACACACTACTAACATTACCTCTGTACATTTCATAGAGCACTGAAAGCCTCCAGATATTTATACAAAAACCTAATGGTATGTTTATGATATTGTGAAGAACTTCCAACATTGTATCTATTTACCAAGTGCATTTATCGGTCTTGTATAACCCATCCATTTTCATGTGTTTTTTTGTGCATTTGAAATATCGAGAAGCATCGAAAGCATGGTTTATTTTTCAAATTATGATAATATTTAACAATGTGTACTAGGTCAACCATCACCCTAAGTATGGTGCATCCTATAAATATACAAGATGCACCATTAATGGTGCATCTTGTTAATTTATATGATGCACCAAATTTGTTTGATGCAAGTCAAACAATTGAATGCATCATGCAAAATTTAAAAAAAAAATGAAAATAATGGCAAGTCTAAGCTAAATTCTAAATTTTAATTCTCTAAAAATGTAAATGAGGAGGTGACAAAAAATGCACGTGGTCTCTTTCCTAATGAGGAGGCATGGTTGCCACATAGATAAAAAATAAATATATGCATTTTTTTTGCAAAATTCAAAAATTAACCAAATCTGTTGGTGAAGTGAAGGAATCGAGAAATACAACAAGATAGTAGCATAGATAATGGGGAAGTTAAATAGGGATGGTGAACACAGAGCTTGTATGGTTCAAAGCACTAAAGGAAATGTAAAAATGAAATTATGGTTTGATAATTTATTTTATTCAACCATATTATGGTGCACATAAAGTCGCAGGCACATGTGTGTTAAGATGTTCTATGCACGTTATCGTTTTTTTAAAATCTCACATCATTGTGGTATCTACGTAGGTACATCATTGTTTTTCATGACAATAAAACATACCATTGATGTTTTAATTGTTTTGAAATAAAAACCTATATTTTATAATGTATCAATCTAATTTAGTGCCCTATATAGAAAAAAAACGTTGACTGCTTTGTAAATTCATGTGCATTAGTGATTTTTTTATAATTTTAAAAGCAAACACTGATATTGTATGGAAAATGCCTAACTCATTTGGCATTGTAACATACCAATGCATTGATATGTTTAAAACATATCGAATAGATATTGTTTAAAACTAAAATAAGCCAAGATTTCTTTATGTAACATGTATAAATGACATTTGGTGAATTTTATTATTTTACACATTGATATGTCATACATTTGAGCACCCTTTACTATATATGGACAAGGGAGAATTTTTGGGGAAGGTTTTCCAAAAACCTCCATTAAAAAATGTTTTTTTTTTAATATTTAGAGTAAATCACAATAAAAACATAACCTTTCTCAATTACTTATAACCCTATTATAAGATTATTCTAATAAACTTACTTAACGTTTATTTTATCAACAACAAATAAAAAATTAAAATCTATTCAATCTTCAATACCATATACCCAACGTCTCCACTTTTAATTAAGTATTATGTACAAAGGGTGTTATTCATTGAGGAAGTTGTGCACAAAGTTATTGGTCAGCGAGGCATGGGATTGAAACTAATCAATTGGGGTTGATAACAAAGGTGGACTAACTATCTTATCCCATGTATATTACAATGCCAAACTTATAGGAGGTGAAGTGTGAAATCTAAGGCACTTTATGGAGGTGAGAATGAAGTTGTAGCTATATTTAGCATTTTTTGATACTTCATAAAAAGCATTAGCTTTACAAAATCGTATCATTTTTTGAGCATCTACAAATGTTGAAAATGAAAGAGGGAAGGAACATATGCTACGTGTGAGAATAATGGAAATTTGATATTCATGAGAATGCACTTGATCTTTTGAAGACTCTTTCCACCTATATGTTATATAAATTTGTCGTGTATCATTGTATATATCTACTTTGGAATAAGGTTAAGAGTAACCAATTTGATACTATGGAGTGCATAAAAAATAGAGAATTACACATTTCTATTTCTTTTTCATCATGTTTCATTTGAGTGAACAATTCAAATATATAGTACATATTCATTTTTATTTTTTTAATGAAATTGCAAACATATATTGCTACATATTCTAAATATCTATTTTTTAGGGCTCAGATATTATTGTTTATTTTTTAAATATTTTGTTGTCATGTATAATCTTAATATATATATGTGTGTTTATTGTTTTTCCCATAATGTTTTACTAAGTCAACTATGTAATCTACCTAGTCTCCAAGTGAGCCGCTTTACTTAAAAAATGACTTACCATATATTGTAGCATACCTTCCTGCTAAAAACAACATTTAAAATTCTCTCTATATATAAAATAAACCAAGGGACAATAAGCCCATACTTTAACATACATCTAACAACATATTTAAAACCCCATAAATGCAATTCTTCAAGCAACACACAACATTCATATATTCATTTACACAGTGGAATTAACATAATAAACACAACATGAAACTTATTCGTTTATGAAATAATCAACCGAATGTGTATGAAGGACGTTCCTCCCAGTTGTAGGCTTGTTGTTTATTTTCTCTCAACAACAAACACCTCACGTTGAGGTATGAGTCCATAAGGAAATCTGGCCCTCTTGGTTGTCCACTCTTCATACTCAATAGCCCAAAACCGAGGCTCTACTCCAACAACACTGCCAATCTACCAAATCTCTTCTCCATAACCTGCACAACCCAAGGAATGCACCCCCTTCTCTGTTGCGTAGTCCCTCCAGTTGTACCATTCTTTTATCAGGGCTCCAATGCACTCGATTGGCAAGAAATCTCACAACTAAGAACTCTATGAACTCTCACTTGCTCCAAGAATGTTCATAATAGCCTTCACAAGGCTCTTGATCCATTTCCTCAATAGGAATAGGCTCCAGGTCATTTTTAGAGCCACACCGACCACATTTACAGCATAAACACAACCCAATAATGACTTTCTTCAAGCAACAAATTGTCCTCTTTTTCCATATGAATTTCCCTTCTTCTCCCTTGATTGCTTGACTCTCACTCTTCCCAAACACGATTGTACTCAACCCATGCTCCCAAAATAATTAAGGGATGTGAACTTCTCACACCCACCCTCTTACATGAATTCAATGATTGAGTGACTAACAAGTCAAAGAGAAAATTATATCGTAATGATACATTAACTCAAACAAAAGACATGAGTTTCCCTTGGATCACTTCACCCATTATGAAAGTCAATGATTAATATTTTTATTAATTATCTCAATATATATAATATATAATTCAACCACGAGCACCACGAACCTTGTCATATTAATCAATAAGAGCAAACATGTCAACTCACCAACCTAAATCACATATATACAATTACATTATAATTATAATTTACAAAAAAAAAACACATTACTACATATCTACACTCTAAAAACTACATATCTACACTCTAAAAAGCTCCATTTTCATACAGAATTGCCTAAAAGAAAATATTGAATATTGAACACCATTCTAATTGGGTTTTCCCATTTGAATTCCAATGTAAAAATCATATCGAATAAGACTTACGAGCGAAAAGCAAATTCTGAAATAACATAACATATTGAATAAGAATTAAGACTTTTGGGGAAAGAAAAAATGACAGATATATTGAGACTATATAGCTAACGCGTAGAAAAGTCATATAATGGCACACAAAGACAACAACCAAGTCTGAACGCACTTATTGACTGGACACGTGACATACAGGCTTTGAACTCCATGCTTAATTTCTCCATCGCGACTGTAGAAACAACACATAAAACTCCGTTGACAGGAGCATTCACCGAGAGTCGCATAGTAGATGAATCTAACTTTACTGTTTGGGAATCAATGGAATCTTTATACCAAGATCTTGCATGTCTAAGTTACAATATTTTCTTGCTTCAACCCAACCAGGCCATTCAGATGTATAAGATGTCAGTATTTTCCATAATTCTTGTGCACTTCTTTCCGCATCTTTATTGAACCAGTCTCCATTATCATCTATTCTTGCTGCTTTATAATCTTCAGGAGGATCCCAGAATGTTAATTCTTTGTGACTGGGATCTAGAGCTTTATGCTCAGCTTTATCGAATATTTCCTCCTTATAGATTGGCCTTATTCTAGCATACCACTTGTCTTCTGCTCCATCCCAAATTCTTCCATATCTTTTGAACATATGGAATGAAAGCTTGCGAGGGACTAAGAAACAACATGGTGTTTCCCAGTAATGTCCATAATAATAATTTGTTTCCATCCTCAATTCCTTCTGCCAGTGTTTTTCTAACATTTCTAGAGCAGTCTCTCTCTTGAAACCCACATATTCTATTAATAGAATCAGTTGAGTTTTTAATAACGTTCTTACGTCTGGGTGGACATCTGGGTGAGATTCTTTCAATTCGGAAGAGAAGATTTTCTTGCCTGCTATCATTTCCCAGAGATTTTGGTAACTTCCATGATTTGCGATAACACCACCCATCGCAACGAGACCTGCAATCCTCTTAAAATAGAGCAATACATTTGCTTCTCTGAAGATCCTTAACAATCCTCTGAAGAGCAATACATGTGTATAACAATCCCCACATCGTCCTTTGGCTATCCAATTCATCCTTCTTTTCTATAAAATGTAGTATTCCTGGTCTGCTCGTTGCTGCTGTAATATTGGGACCTGAAGTATTTTCAATTAATTCATCCAGCGAATTCTTTGCTAACCATGCCCCAATTGCATGGTAGTGATCGAGAAGACACGTATTATATTTTAGTGGTGGGAGGGATAACATATAAACTATAAACGATGAATGTTACATTACAACTCATACTCTTAAACCATAATCCGACTCACAAAGTGTATATGTATACAGAATTACCTTTGTTATGTGTTATCAGGCGAACAACTTACTACAGATCTGATATAGAAAAGGACAAGATGCTCGACGAGATGATAAAGGACAAGATGCTTAACGAGATGATATAGTGCGCACCTTGTGCCAGCATCCTCTGCACAGGTATGACGTGACGCCAGCATATTGTGAGCATCCTCTGCACAGGCATGACGTGACGCCAGCATCTTGTGCGAACATCCTGTGCAGAGACATGCATGCCAGCATAAGCATGTCAACATTTTCTACTAATATTTTGCAATTAAATTTGAAAGTTATTTTTGGTTAAAGTTGAAAGGTATCTATTCATCCAACCCTTTCTTAATAAATTTGAAAGGTTATTCTTATTTTAAAGTTGAAACCCTTTTCTAATAAATTTGAAAGGTTATTTTTATTTTAAAGTTGAAACCCTTTCTAAAAATAAATAGGTTATTCTTAGTTTAAAGTTGAAAGGTAAAAATAAATAGGTTATTCTTAGTTTAAAGTTGAAAGGTATATATTTATCCAACCTTTTCCTAATAAATTTAAAAGGTTATTTTTAGGTTAAGGTTGAAAGGTATATATTCATCCAAATCTTTCATAATAAATTTGAAAGGTTATTTTTATATTAAAATTGAAAGTATATATTTATCCAACTCTTTTATAATAAATTTGAAAGGTTATTTTTAAGTTGAAAGTTATATATTCATCCAACTCTTTCAATAATCTTATGGCCTTCCCCTAACAACTATCTTCTTTTCTTTCTCTCTGGCCTAACAACATGAGTGAGAAGCAAGCCTACCCTTGAGGAAATATTTGATAAGATAGGTGCATGGGAATTGTTTATGGGAATAACTTGCATTCTTGATTTTCTATCACAAGATACCTTATCCTATTATAATATCCCCTTTGCCTTTCTTACTTTAATTTTTTCATAGCACCTTGTGTTTTATATTCTGTTATGGATTCTTCAATGAAAAAACATATCAATTATTTGTATAAATAAGAAATCAATTATTTGTATGAACTGATATATATATATATATATATATATATATATATATATATATA
>JZKD02S1707506.1:180783-208349 GCA_000966675.3 Picea glauca
ATATATATATATATATATATATATATATATATATATATATATATATATATATATATATATATATATATATATATATATATATATATATATATATATATATATATATATTAAAAATCAAATTAATTATAACTGAAGCAATATAGGTTAATGTTAAGTAATACAGTTATTTGTATCTTGACTCAATGGATTAAGTTTTCAGGGTTTGTTTATTCTATTATATAGCATATCCAACCATTTATTTAGGAAACAACACGGAAAACATAGGATAAAGGCCCGATAAAAAATTTACAGTGATACCCTAGAAGGATAAGATTGTAAGAGGATCTACCAAGTTATACATCAAATAATTAACATGCTAACAGATCTAACAATATGTTAACAGAGAAAAGTGTCAAAATAGATCTTGGGACAAGTATTACCAGAGAAAAGATTAACCCCGGTTTCTTTTCATGCATGCAGAATCAGATTTGTCCATTCACAAATTCGACGGATTGATAAAACAAAAGGTTGAGATACTTTAATAACACATGTTATAAGGAGGAAGGGTGGGTCGATTTAGTAAATGATGTGAGTACTTCCATTATTAACAATCCGGGTGTACATAAAACATCCTCAACACAACTAAAATGCTAAAATGTGATACAAACTTAGATCAAGGAACCGGTTCTACAAATGACAGGGTAAGGAGACCTTGAGGAAGAACTGATCGTAAGTAAAATCAGAAGGAAAGAGCAAAACAATGACAATTAACTCTCAACAAAATTTTAGAAAGTCCCGTAACATCAAAGATTAAAACGATATTCCCAGTGAATTTCAAAACTGAAGGTGCATTAGGATACAATTGAGTTTAAAAGAAGGCTGAAATCATCAATACATTTTATATCATCTATTTTTTTTAAAGAATACCAATGTGTTATCTAGTTCAGCAAAAAAAAGAATTCAGAAGTGATTATCATTATAAAGAGAGATAAACCAAGACATATCTTATGGAAATGATTCAAACCGAAATAATCACCCATAATTATTTACAACTTGTAGGTATACTAGATCACAACAAGGAAAATTATAATGAAAATGAGATGTTATTCCAATAGGCCACTATTTCTCTCATATTTTCATTAGGTAAGTGTGCATAGGTTCTGTTATTTGAAGACAGTCGCTAACTCAGCTGCAAACATACACCTATTTATATAGGTACACGCTCCAGTTGGTTTGCATGCATGATGCAAACCAAATACACCTAGATGTTACAATGCATGTATGCCTGGACAGTGGTGCCAGTCACTTGGTTATTGTGTCAATAAGATTGGCTAGATTCTTTCATTTCATGGGTTTACATTTGGAGGTCATGCCAGAATCATATGGCTGCTAGACAGGTTAACACTGGCATCAAGGATATAGCTGCGGGACAGGTTAACACTGGCATCAAGGATAAATTTACACCAGTTATCCCCTCAATCATCTATGAAAAATCAGTCAATCATCTATGGAAAATCAATTGGACATCTCCCTGGGATATCGATTTCAATGGATTGTACTATCTACTTGGTAGAATTCGTGGAAGGTGAAGATGTAACGGTGTTGCCAAAGACAACTAGAATATGGTGAAATCTTAGACAGAGTCTGGAATTATAGGTGGACGGTCAATCTCTTTCTTAATGGTGATGGATGCAAACCTTGTCCAAACGAGTACGTTCTGTAAGGTGTCATTCGATGGCCATGGGTTCAAACAAGATGGAGTATGAAAATGCTTAGCGAGTTTCAGGTTTTTCAGTAAGAATTGCGTAAATTCCTTGGGTGATTTGGCATTTTCATGCCCAATGGGTTCCTTTCTAAGAACATTATCTGGGAAAAGATTTGTACATATGTCGAGAGGGATCAACATTTTGAAAGATATAGTTATTGCCTCTCTTGGAGTAGTCAGAAGTTCTTGGAGCAGTCAGAAGTACCAGGATCAGTTACTAAGGAGAGGAACTTTTTGTTACTTACTCTCCACCAATGGGAAGGGTACAAAGTAACTTGAATGGTAAGGATAAGTACAAAACTCTTTAACCATGGCTTCATATGCCCTTGATTTACTTAGTAGGGGAAGATCTTTGTAAATCAACGCCCTCAAAAATCTATAATCATTGTCTCTCATGGTTGTCTATTAGTAAATGAACTATATGCTATGAAATCACTAATACACAATATCTAGGCTATCTCTTGATTATCTACATGCTCTGCAAAATTGGTAGGCTTTCCATTCCAAATATATATGGTAATCAATTAGGGATTTTTTGAATTTGTGAGCTTGGGCTCTGGTCTACTCGAATCTTACTCTAATACCATGAAGAAATTTAGAAGAACACAGATACTAAGAAAAAAATCACACAATGAAGAAATTTGGAGCACTAGCTAAATCTCTTCTCATGATTAACTAGAATAAATAGAACAATACACTGCATGATGATGTTACACTTGTCACCTAGACTATTAGATTTGTCACAAAGACAATTACACTTGTCATAGACTGAATACACTTGCCACAACTCTAAAATGTGAGTTGTCCAACTACGATAGTGATGGATTAATTACAATAAATAACACGGGCCACCTGCTGGAACATAATCCCTTTCAACAGTCTGAGTTGATACCAATCGTCCCTGTGATTATTGCAACTAATACCATACCACCCACTAAAACCTAGAATCCCCGTTTTTGCCAGATTTGTTCTCGTCATGCACCTTTTATATCCAGCCCCCATCAGCTCAATGGGAGCCTCTACAGGTAACACCACCACACCCACTGTTGGTCACTGGTACATCAGCCTCTGGTTTAGCTGCCGCAGCAAGAGCGCCACTTCCACTACCACTGCCACCTCCTTCATCGGAAGCGGTCATGACCACCCATGCCCTTCCATCACCTACACGACCTCCTCATCCATCGCCTCATCCATGCATGTTCGCCATTCCACTGCGTGGATTTTTCCATGATTTCTCATCTGAGGGTCTGTGAAGAATCAAACCACAGAATCCACACAGGAATTTCACCTTATGGTATAAGAAATAAAAAATTTGTATTTGTATTTAAGTGTTTTTGTAAAGGAGATATACAAATATGGATTTGATATCCAGAAGTGAGTGCTTTTATCTATGGCCAGAAACCGATATTTGGATCTGAGGGGGTTGGGGATAGCTCTATGGAAAAGAAGCATAGATGAGCTTCGGATCTCCTTCTCATTATGCTAAGTAAATATGAGTTATGGATAAGAACATGGCTCAAAATGGATGTCAAAAGCAATGAATATCACTTGGTTTTTCACGGATTCTTAGATACACGGGACTATGAAAAGATAATTCCTCTATCTAGTACAAAAAAAATAAGCTATCTAGTAACTAATGCATAAGAAATAGGTTATCTCTTCTTATCTATCTATGCTATTGAGTATCGGATTCTTTCACTCAATCTACACTATTGAGTATCAAATCCCTTCACTGAGCTAATCCCTTTGATTAATCACTAAATCAATGCATAAGAAAACATATCTCTTGTAAGAAAGCATATCTCAACAAATCTCTTGTAATAGCAGAAATTTATTGCAACTCACTTTGCTCTCTTTAGTCATGCAAGTAGAAATAGAGATCTCTTTAGTCATGCAGGCATAAATTGATTGTATCTCACTTTTTCTCTCATAAGTCATGCAGACAGAGATAAAGGTTATTGCATATCATTTTTCTCTCATTAGTCATGCAGGAAGAAATAAAGGTCTCTTTACTCATGCTGGCAGAAATAGAGGCAAGTAGAAATAGAGGGATTTGTGAGTGAAGTGTGAAGCCTTCCTTAGAAGGATTCCTAAGTGAAGCATGAAACCTTCTTGAAGCCTTCCTTCATAGGGAAGAAACAAGTTAGGCAAGAAAAAATAGAGGGATTCGTGATTGAAGCGTGAAGCCTTCCTGAATCCTTCCTTCATAGGGAAGAAATGAGCTCGACCCATATCAAGGAAATACAGTGATGGATGAAGCTACATGCCACAACCTATTAGGTCACATGCCACAGTGAAGCCACATGCCACTCAAAATTATGATTGATAGTTGTTCAAAGATCTACTTGACAGAGGAAGCATGCCATGCTAAGGAATGAGATATGAAAAGAAGCATGCTAAAAAAAATGTTAACAAAGTAATTCTAACTCTCAATATATCATTAATTCACTTCAAAGGATCTACACCGCAATACATCTTAATCAAAATGAGGCCAAATAAGACCTCAAATTGAAAAGTTACGATAAAAAATGAAATGTGAGATGAAAAATTGCATAAATGGATTAAAAATTTGGTTAAAAGTATTTTGTTTGCATTGGTTTTGTTGCAACGACTAATATAACAACGGGAATCGATTACTAATAGTCCCTAGCCCGAAGGGTAGGGACTAATAAATTTGAAAGTTTATTCTTAGGTTAAATTTGAAAGGTATATATACATCCAACCCTTTCATAATAAAATATTACAAGAGTAGTTAGTAAATTGTGTAAACATTTCATCAAAAAAATTATTTAAAAAAAACATCGTCCTTCTAATTTCTAGTTATACTTACACTAACACTAAATTTTCATAAAACGTGATCTTTTATTGATGTTTGAGGACTATATCTTGGATTCATATCTTGAGCATATCGCAATCATGTTTAACCACTACTACATTTGGGTACAAATTTTGATGTGAGAAACAAAAATAGAAAAGCATTGCAAAATTGACATTGGGAGTTCGACAACCTTTTAGTCTAATTGTAATTTCGACACAATTTGAGTGACATGTGGCAGGCTTTTCTTTATTTAAAAAAAACAAATATTGTTGGAAGATCGGCCCATTAGCGACATCCAAGTGACATTTTTCGCTTCTTGAAATCTTTACGAGCTATGAATTTCCATGAGAAACCAAATGGGTCATGATATGTGTGTTGCTTCTCTAGACCTTATTGACCTATGACCATATTCAACTATAGCTTAGTAGACTTAGATGTGAAACTAGAAGAAAGTAGGATGACTTGATCGTTGAAAAAGAATAAATGACTTTGAATGGTAGTGACGACTTGCTATTGCTTTTGTTCCTCCCTTTGAAATTAAACTTGAAACACTGAATTAATATGTCCAAAAAAAGCAACTTCAAAAATTAAACTTATCTCACAAAAGCATTAACAACGAATGCACATAATCCTATGGAAGAAAAGCACTCCACTTGAAAGAGAAACTCAATCAAATTAGTTTATTATAACTTTCTCTTCATGCCCTAAAAAATGATTCCCTCCCTCAAGGAAGAAATAAGAAAACTTGACTCCAAAATTACCACTCTCTTTGTCATTGCTTTTGCTTGAAAAACATGTTGATATCAACAATAAAATGATTTTTCTCCAAAAAATATGCTATAAATAACTCCAAAGAGGATTGCTCCACATGTTCAAATATGACCCATACAATAATCAATAGACGTCAATTATGGCACTTTTACTACTATTGAGAATGGATTTAGAAAAGGTGTTTGTATTGTTGGTGTTGTCTTTCCAAAAATGGCACCCTTCTATGGTGAAAATCTGAACCACAAGTGACCTCCTCTTAGACCTCTAAAGATGAAATATCAAATAATGCTTAAAAAAATCCACAAAGCATAACATGTTGAAACTCGAAACTCGAGTAGAGAACATGTCGTAAAACTAACTTAAAAAAGTTGTCCTCTTGGAGGTTGGAAATACCTCCTTGAAAATTACTCCCAAACCATTGGTAACTACCCTCAAAACAATGCCTCACCAATGCATGAATATGGTAGAAACTATCAACACTAAAGTGGCCTAAACAAACCTCGATTACTCCAAACTGAGAGCCATTTTAGTCTTCACCTAAACTGGTATACTCACTAGAAGTCTATTCTTCCATTTTTAAACCTTAGTTTCTACCTCAAAGAAAATGCTTATGTTGGATTAAGATTCATTGATTTTATGCAACGAAGTCTTGCTAGGTCTATGGCTGACCTGGAATGATGCAAATTTAATATGGTTACATTGAATTAAACTTATAGTTAAACAATTTTTGGAGTTAGGAATAAACTAATCATAGCCCTACACTTGTTTTTTTGATATGTCATGATAAATCAACACTATATTTAGGCCCGGATCATATTGATTGGGACACTAAATTATATGTAAATATGTTGATATATATGCTAAACCTGTTTCTTTTTTGAATCACTAGACCGATTACATATCTATATGACATATCTATAGGATTTGCATGGCAATGTCTATCACCTTTTTTCCAGTAGTACTTTATTCCCTACTATGATATAAAAAAATTATCTTCAACCTGTGTATGTAAAGATCCCAAAAATATTCACCAAATGAATCACTCCACATACTCCTAGTAGTTAGGAAAATTATCATATATGGAACCATTGCAAAGAATAATGCTTGTAACACATTGAAGTGTAATCAATATTGAACACCCCCATCCCCAAAACTCAATGTAACATAGTTTACACTTTATGATTAGAATTCTTAGATATATACATCACCTAGCCTGGACCTTGTTAAATGTATATTCTAAATGCATGTAAGAAGCATACAACTTTTGTAACACTTTGTTTTCCCCCAAGACTTTAATCATATTTAAGACTTCAATTGAGATTAATGAACCGTGTAATTGTGTCTATGATTAATGAAAAAATGAGACAAATGGCTGAGAGGGAAGCATTGAAGTACTAGCCATGATACCATGAGTGGGACTGGGAATTTTTAATGAGGACAAATAAGAAGCTTGCCCAACAATACAACCTACACTTTGAATGCAACTAATGGCTTGCTCCTTGTTGGACATGCAGTTTTGGATGAAATTTTGGGAGAAAAAACCTAAGGATGAGGAAAGTGCGCAGAAGAAAGAACAAGAAAGTGCACAGAAGGAAGGATAGCACACATGATGAAGATAGCGAATGAATAGAAGGATAAAGAAAGCAAGTGAGCGGAGAAAGCATAAAGGATGACAGTGTGCCTTTCTAGAAATAGAAGAACAACAGAAAATATGTATAAAGAGAGAAAAGTAAAGGTGAGAAAACAACCAGTTAACTGAAGCTGGCTATGCCATGTATTATAATGGTCTATTTTGGGATAGATAATAATAGATATTTAAGCCCTAGATTTTGGGTATAAATATGTAATGGGTGGGGTGAAAAAGGAGCTAAAGATATAGAGATATAGTGGGTTAGAGAGAGCTTGTAGAATCTGTATAGGTTGAGATTATGCAAGAATCATGAATGTAATCAATTGATACGATGAATAAAGACAGAGTTGAGAGATACTCTTGCATCTTATGTTCTTTACTTTTTTATGTGCGTTTATGAATGAAGTTGTTATAGTTCGTAGACTAGACTTACTTTATGGATTTATTATGGTGCAATATTCATGAATTATTGTGATAATATATGTGATAACCACGCACATACATAAGCTAGAAGAAGGAACAATGAAGTAGATATACGCCTCCCCTTCCCTTACTCTTGCAGAAGTCTGGTTCTTGCAGTCCTCGTAGATACCTTGGGTGAGACTTCATTTGCGCAAGAAGGTGATTCCAAAAGGGTCGATGTCTTAAGGATTTGTTGGTCATAGTTAGCCAAAACCTTGGGTGTTATAACCCATATTCATACCAGTATAAGCCAAAAAATGGTTTTGTTGTTGGGATTGGGACATCGCGCCTAAGGGGATGTTTTGGAGGCCAACTAAGAAGGATATTACTGACTGGTTGGAACGAAAAGAATGGTAATTTGCACGAAAAGAAAATAGAAACCCTCGAATGAGTGACAAGAAATGGGTGAAAAAGTATATGTTCACGGATATGCATTAAATTTTCTTTGACGAATTTCAAAAAATTCTGACCAAGTGGCTAGAAAGTTTGGTACAGAAGACAGGAAGGTTTAGTGTTGAAGTGCCAAAGAATCAAATTCTTGAATTAGTAAGATAGTTGAATTCAATAAATAACCCAACTACTCGAGCAATCAATTTTTGGTTAGATAGTGTATTAGGGGGTTATGTTACATAATTTGCAGTAGATTTCATTGAATCATACAGTGTTGAAAAAAAATAAAAATTCAAAGGTCTGCGTGGAAGGTTCTTGAAATCATTGAATACATGGATAAATATGTTGTTATGAGAAAAAAAATGTGATGATTATGAAGTGAGACGGCTAAAAGGGCTTTGCGCACATAGGGGAGCCGGAGGATGACAGAGGAATTGTCTGAGAGAATGAAGCAATGAACAAGGAAGGAAAGGAATGAGGATGAAAGAAGGAAACATACCATAGGAAGGGTATGATTTTGGAGAGTTGCACGGAGGAGAAATGTACAATAGGAAAAATACTAGGGCTGGGAGAGAAGAGCATCATAGTGAGTCAAAAGAAAGTGAACCTTGTGCACAAGTATGAATCGTGGAGATTCCATATGTAGGAGGAAAAGAAGAAAGGTATCAGTCTAGTCCAGTAATAGAGGAGCCAATAAGTCCTACTTGTACATGATCCTTTGTTGAATCCAGGACCTCATGTGCATCACCACAATCAGAGATAACAGTTGAGGATTTGTCAAAAGGCATAATTGTTCTAGTCAAGGAGTATAGAGTAGTAGTAGTCAGAATAGTGGGAGTAGTGCGCAGAGTCAAAGTTAGAATTTGAGTCCACCAGCATCACCAAGAGGAGGGACTACACAAGCCAACATGGTAGTAGTATATAATACTCTTAGACTTCCTGAATTCAAGGGAGTGGGTCAAAATATCCGGAGAAACACTTGTTTTTTTGTGAAACAATTTGGGCCGCTAAAAACATACAAGATGATGTCGTAAAAGTTGTGTAGTTAACAACAACATTTATAGGCCGTGCGCTGGTATGGTATATGAAGTTATAGATCATTATGCCTACAGGAAAGGCCAAGACTTTGGAAAAGATAAATAAATTTCTATTAAAGGAGTTCAAAAAGACAAAGTCATAATCGTAGTATATCATCAAGCTAAAAGAGATCAAATAGGTACAAATGTAGTCCATATGAGATTTTGATCAGCGCTTTAAGGATGTAATGGGAAGATTGACTTTAAAAATTCCATATCAACAACACCAAGAGTGGTTTATTGTTTGACTTCTACCACACATTCATAGGGCCTCATTTCAAAAGAAGGTTACGTCGCAGCTCGAGGTGCTAGATATTGCAATGAAACTAGAGGCATCGTCGGCAGGAGACATGGGAGGAATGGCACAGGTTCAAATGCAATTGGATGCATTAACAATTCAGTTGGTCGAGCTTACAAAAATAAGGGATAAATGAGAACAAGTGTGGTGTACCAAATGTACGATGGAGGGCCATCACAAGAATGAATTCCTAGCATTCGCGCAATATTTAGCAGTTGGAGCACCCAATATACTACCAGGAGGGGGATATTGTGAGAGATGTAAGAAATGGGGGTGTCACCCCATGGAGTGTCCATTGCTAAATAAGTATCATAGTGCACCCAAGAACTTGTTTTGCAAATTTTGCAAGTCAGTAGGGCATGAAGAGAAGAACTGTCACGCGTTTGATCTACTAAGGGAACACACATTAGATATGTACATAATCCAAGAAGAGAATACCGATGTAGAAGGAGGTGGTGCACAGTATAAAAATCAGAGAGGGTTCAATTAGGGGATTTGAGGGAGCTTTGGTAGATGCCTAGGTAGAGGAAATTTTGTTAGAGGAGGACATGGATTGATTATCTGTTATAACTATAATCAATCTAGACACTTGGATTGTGATTTCCAGAATCCATGTACGACGTGCACATAATGCAGAGCACTAGATCACACGACAAAAGAATTTCCTTGTTGGTGCAAAGTTTCAAGATGAGGGTCCTACACAGGTTACTAACAAAAGGCTATCGATGTAGTCTAGTGCGTTGGGATTTTCATCTTTCCGAAAGGAAATAAGTCTCACCCGAAGCGCAACCGAGACAAAATAGCTAAGGGAAGGGTAAGAAGAATTCTATACAGATCTATAATCCATTTATACTATTACCATTCTATCGTAATATAGATACTCAATTCAAATCCTTAGCACATCGTACACTAATACAAATGAACATAACTAGATAGAACATTAAGAAGGGACAACGATATGTAATTCATAATAGATAGTGCATAATGACATTTTAGAGATACAAAAAGTAAGATGAACTAGGAACATTTTCAAAATTTGATCTCCGTTATCTTTCTATTATGTCAGAAGTCTTTAGAAAATAAAAATTCATAGCTTTACATTAGACATCCACCCTACTCAGTATAAGATATCAGTAGGTACATCTCAGTACAATACTACAAGTGATCACAATGAGTCTAGATATGGAATACATATCGAGTTCTTGCATCTCCCTATCTATCGCACACTTATTACAATACAGTACAATACCAAAGAGAACATACAAAAGAGTCACCCAAAAAGAGAATCATTCACGAGAGAATCATCATTACAATTGGTTCCTTCCTTCCTCTTGAGAACCCATCGACCCTCTTCTCTTCTTGATTTTGTTGTAACTGTATTGGCTCAAAACCGATTCTGCATTGGCTTCAGACTGTGTTCTGTTTCAACTTATTTTTGTTGTGCATTTCCTTTTCTAGCCTTTTTTACTTGGTTGGTTTTCTCTTTGATGTGATGCACAACCTCTTTTATCAAAATGAAGGGCCCAACATGCCCCGACCATGGTCCTTGACTCGCCCTGATTCAAGTCTTTGGTTCTTCTGTGCTCTTTGATTTGGCATGTTGTCCTTCAGGGGTTTTACTTTCTTCCACCTTGGCTCCTTCAAACGAAGGGCCAAACTCTGGTACTAGCTCAAGCGCTTTTTCTTTGACCTCCTGGAACTGTTCAAGTTTATCTTTCCATTTTCTGGGAAGAAATGAAGATTCTACAACAAATTGTTGTGTTGTGTTGAGGTTGAATTCCATTCTGCATCTGCTAATGTATCAACATGTTTCATATGTAGGTATGTAGTTTGAATGATAGTCCTGAAGGCTCTTAGTTCCTTCCTTGCTATTGTTTTATCTTCAAACAAAGCATTCAGAGAATTGTCCACTTGTTGCATTTTATCGAATTTTTCTAAAACAATAGCAAAGAAGAAACTAAGAGCCTTTAGGACTATCATTCTAACTGCATACCTACAAATGAAACAGGTTGATACATTAGTCTTCGTGTTTCATTTTATCGAATCCTTCTTATTTCTCCAGAGGATCATGTGTTTTAGCTTCTTTTCCATTGAGTGTCTTGATTTTTGTGCACAAGTCTTCTAGTTTCTGGTTACGACGGTTTATAACACCCATATAGTCACTGACTTGCTTGAAAATGGTGGTACATTTGACAATATTTTTGTGCGGCAAGGCTCTAGCATCATTGCCTTCCCAGAGAACTCTTTATAGTTATTGTTGTTGGGTTGTGCCTTGGCCTTCAACTTCATTCTCTCCAACTGTATTTGAAGGTCCTCTTCTCAATTTGTTAGTACTTCCCATGCTTGTTGAACCAATTGGAGATTTTCCTCTGGTTCTGCAGTGGTGCTTTATTCTAGCATCTGAGGGGATGCTCTTATGAAATTTGACCAGATCTTTGTGAGCTTTCCCTTTATTTTCTTCACTTTCTCTTATCCATGGACTTTCAAGTATTCTTCTTGCATTCTTTTGGTTGGTTCTAGCATTCCTTCCTGTCTCCAATACTCAACTTGTGTTTCATCTTGCTGAACCCATTACTCTAGGTGGTCGGTTGAGGCTCTGATCAACCCTACCAGTTGTGGTGTAGGCAACTAAGTGATCTCTTTGGATGTAACTGTGGCCTCCAGTGGGAGTCTGATCTGGAGTAGAATCCCACTGGTCATGTATTTCTCATATGGTTTCTCAACTTCCTCTTCTTCCTAGAGTGATCCTCACAACTATTGGGATAATTTAGTCTTTAGGGTTAGTGAAAGCAAATGGATAGCTTCCACCTACACTAGGCAGAGTTGTAATAATTCTGAACATTGTTGCGGATCTTACAGGATGGGTTCCGTCTATTCCTTTAGAGAGGTTGTGCTTTTTCCTGACTGATTCTCCTGTGGTGTTGGAGACTCTTCTTCCTTTTGAGTCGTGAGTTGCGTTATGGGTGGAACTTCAGGGATTTAGCTTTGATCCTTCAAGACTTATGTGTTGCTCTTTGTCCTCAAAGACTGTGTATCCTAGAGGGGGGCATGTGGGAGTTGTCTAATTATTGGTACTGTGGATGGTTGGCTCTCCTGAAAGGGAATCATTTTTGGAATATCAAGTTGCATAGGTTCTCGCGAATTGGGCGATAGTAGGACTATGGTATCTACAATTGGTGATGATGGTTATTTCTCAGTGACTATGGTGGAAGGCATACTATGGTTAGAATCAGGGTCATCAATGATATGGATGATATTCTAAGTTTCTCAAGTAATTGCTCGGGTGTGAGGAAGCGCAATCGATATAGGTTGGGGGTTGATGATTTTAGCTGGGTTGATTGATGGGGACACACCAGTTCTTGGCTTCTTAGCAAAAACCTCTTGTATAAATGCTACATATAACATTTCATTAATGGTTTTACCTGAGAAGATGGCCTCTCCCAAAAGCTTGGGACATCCTGGCAAAGGCCTATTTGTCATGTGAAAATTGTGTTCTTCGTCCACCTCTGATTCTGAGGCCGTTGGTGACTTATAGGGTTGTTCTACCTTTCCAGAGCTCGACCCTGCTTCTTCTGTTGGGTTCTTCTTATTTAACAATTATGGTGGCAATGAATAGTGGACACCCAACTTGCACGGGGTGTGTTTAACTCCTAGCCAAGAAAGGATTTCCTTGTCCAGTATCTCCTCATCCAAATAGAATGGTACGGGCATTGTATGAAAGTCTGAAGTCTTTTCATGCCTTGGCGAGATGAATCTATACTGGTGGTTCAAAGAAAATGAGATGTTCCTTGTATGAAAATTTAGAATCTCCTATGGTATATGCATCCTTTGGGTGGCGTCAATCAACTAATTGTACCACTTTATAAATGAAGTGTTGTTGAACTCCATGTTTTCTGAGTTTTCCCTTGCATGCCAAGGCTCAAAAATATTGGTGAGGTGACCTTTGTCGGTACATGCTAATTGTATTTCTGTGGGTGGCCTCCATGTCAACATTGCAAAAGAAAGAAGCATATATCTATATGTGAAGGTGCCTCCCCTCTCTTGAACTTACTCACAAGTGAAAAGTTCTTCCAACAAGTAACTACACCAATTGAACATTGCACCATTTGCGCAAAATTTAGCCACTGACAGGGCATCCAGTGTAAATTTACCCTTATAGTAAGAGTACATGAATTTACTAGCAATCATGTAGTATGTCATTCTGACCATATCAAGGAGGATTGGTTCGATTTTTATTATGCGACCTCTCCTCTGTGTATGGAAGCGTTCATATAGGCTAATCTCTCCCTTCCTCTTTCCATTCTTTCTTGGTCCTTGAAATCCTTTGGAGACGTCTTCTCCCTCCAAAGATAGTCCTGTCAGTTGGTGAATATCTTCAAAATGAATGGGATATCATTTTTCGAGCCATAAACTATGATCATGAAACCTGATGATCAGGAACTTAGTGCATCACACAACTTTGCCAGTGGTTCTGAACACTTGGAGGTCCCGAAGATTCATGATTGTCAAGTGGAACAGATTTAGAAACTCAGCCTTTGGGAGAAACTGCACCTCCCCAGTTGGCCCAGTGTCCATCTCGTAGAACATGCCAATGTTTATTTTTGGGAACAACGTCATGTCCTTGAGATCCAAGTCGAGGAGTTTTGTATGCTCGTATTTTCCTTTGACATCACTAGGACCTCAATCCTGGGATCATAGTGATCCAGATTATTTTTGGCACAAAGTGAGAGGGGAGATATAATAATTAAATGTACAAAGATATATCATGTATCCAATAATATAATATAAATATATCATAGATGCAACCATAAACACATAGATACAGTAATACACGATTTCTATTAATGTGCGAAATGTACAAAATTGTAAAAATACAGAGTGAAAGACTCGCTATAATGGTGGTAGCTTATCTCGAAGAAGAGATGTGATGACTACTCGCATTTGCAAGAAGATGAGTACAATAAGGCTCTGAAGGAATTTTTACAATAAATATGAATTCCAAAACCCTGGACATCCAAAAATCTAATCCTTGGAGATGAAGCGTGAAAAGTCACATGGGCTTCGTTGGGGTAAGTTCGTACATTAAATTTCTGAGGTCGTAACTTTTGCATACAATCTCTGTTTAGGGTGCACGATAGCTTGTTGGAAAGGTATTGACGAGGAAATTCATTTAGGGGGATTAATAAGAGACTTTAGCTATCATTGAGGTGTCTGATCGTGAAAAAACATCATTTAGTCCCTCAAACTGACCCCCAAAGTTAAAAACGTCTAAAAATAGTAAATTGCCAAAATTGCCAGAAAACTATTTTGATCCAGTTGGAAAATATGGGTAGCCATCGATATCCACTTGGATCAATACTCCCTCCTTAAGAAGAATTGGTCTCCATTGCATTGAGTTCCTGGGGGAGAGGGGAAATAATTTGATGAATCTGCATCTTGATGAGTTGCTTACTTTGCTGGAGAAGTTGCGTTGCTTATAGCTTGTTGAAGGTTGTCATGAACCTGTGGCTAGAAGGGTTGGACCTTTTTAACGAGAGATGACTGTGTGTAGAATAAATCCTTACAATTTTCTTCAAACTTGTCGACTTGCTTCTACTAGATAGAAGATGCTTGGACTAAGGCTACAGTGGTTGCAATGCTCTTCTGTTCACATTTTGAACATATTGTGAAGATGCTAAATTTTGTAGTAGTATATACTACCTTGCGACATTGTTTAGGTGTGACAATAGTTGGAACTACCTCTAGTATATATTATCATATTTTTAGTACATCTTATCATCCAAAATTAGATGGAAAAACAGATAGGGTGAATCAAGTGATTGAGAATATGTTGAGGATATATGTGATGGATAAACCATCAAAATGGGAAGACTACTTACACTTAGTAGAGTTTGCTTGTAACAATGGGTATCAAACATCTCTAAATATGAGCCCATTTGAGGCACTTTATGGAATAAAGTGAAACACACCGGTAAGTTGGCTTAACCCAATAGATAGAGTAGTGGTTGGGCCAGATTTACTCAGGGAAATGGAGGAGAAAATGTTGAAAATAAAACAAAACTTAAAGGCTTCCCAGGACAGGAAGAAAAGATATGTTGATAGGGGAAGAACTCATAGGGAATTTAAAGTGGGGGACCATGTATTCTTGAAAGTGAAGGCCAACATAAGTTCCCTGAAGTTGGGAAATTGTTCAGAGTTGGCAGCTTGCTATTGTGGGCCATTTGAATTCCTAGAGAGGATTCATCCAGTGGCTTATATGATTGTAGTGTCTGCATCTATGTCTATTCATAATGTATTACATGTATCATTTTTAAAGAAATATATACCTAATGTTAATCATGTAATTGATTTGAATGTGATTCAAGTGGAGCAAGAAGGTGCTTTCCAAGTGCATTCAGTATGCATTCTGGAACGAAAAATCAAACAGCTTCATAATCGAGCAATAAGGCTTGTAAAGGTCCAATGGACCTAGTACGGTCCTGAGGACCCTACTTGGGAGCATGAGGATGCAATGCAGGTAGAATAAACACATCTTTTTGATGATTTTTAAATTTTGTTTTGTATATGTGTACATAATCCACTGAGGACAATGCATAAATAAGGGGAGGGGATTGTAATACCACTAGGTTGAACCCAATTGTAAATGTCAAATGCAAATGTACTTAATTTAGTGAGTTGTTTGATATCATTTTTGTATGAACCTTTCATGGAATAGTGCACACATGTACTGTGCACTAAAATGATGAAGTGTGCACATTCCAGGATACCGCGTGCAAGAACTTATGTGTGCATGATTTTGAGGCCAGGTGGCCTTTGTGTATATGTTGTGTTTTATAGTATGGTGAGACAATTATTATAGGCTAGAAGGCTTATGTTTTGAATTAGGCCAGAGAGCCTAGATGTTAAAGGCCAGTGTGCCTATTTTTGTATATGTCTTATCATTAATATAAAATACATCATTGGGTGCAGACTGACCATGATAAAAGAGTATGGGGGACTAAACTCCACTAGTTAGGAAAGTTGGGGATACAAGTTAAGGAAAAGGGGATAATCTAGGGATCTTATGCCAAATAGGAATATTATATTAATATTCCTTAAAGTATAAAGTATGGATAATTATTTTATCCTAAGTTTTAAGGATGGGAACAAGTGGGCCAAATTAGCTCCCAACATGACAAGTGTCAAGTTGGGAACATGCATACATATAGTTTGGACTTAGTTCATTTTCTCATCATTCAGTCATCCTTTAAATCATTCCAGGATCATTCACTCACCCACCAGTTGTCCTTCGTACCTTCCTATCATTGTACTTGAACTTGTATCCGTACCTATAAATGTTTGTGTACCTGGTTAGCTTGGGAGCTAGATTGAAGAAGTGAGTTGTCAAGCCCATGGGATATTGAAGAGGTGGGTTGTCAGGCCCGTGAGAAATATCTCTGGGTGAGAGAATTATTGGGTATTGATTTTGTGAAGGTGCTAAACTACATCTACAGGGCTATGAGACTTCATGTTTTTCGTGTTGTTGAAGCCTTGTAAGGGAAGTAGGGCATTTGAAGGACTGTTGAGTAGAGAAGGGGCACACTTCATGGGGTGGGACAAGCATGTGGGGAATGAGAGACTGTAGGTTGTTAGTTTGAGTTGGCACCTGTGACAAAGTCTTTCCTCTTGTCTATGATCCATTAGCCTGGTTAGGAATCCCTTTACCTAGGTGAAGTTTAGTCCTAGCTCGAGGGTGACCCACTACTGAGAGTGATGAGTAGTGTGGTATAAGGTTGGGAGGTTCGTGGAAGGTCTTCGCGTGGATGATGATATTATTACCAAGATAAGTGTCAATTGTGTGATGAATTACATGCTTCATAATTATTTACATGTTTATTTTTATGGGTTTATATTTATGGGTATCATCTGTATATGTTGCATGCATATGTTTACTATTATTTCAGTATGAACCCGTGCATTTACAAAATGTATTTGTCTATTTATTTTTTATATATAAAGTTTCACAAGATTTATGTGTGTATATGTTTTAAATGCATGCAATTCAAAAAATTTATGTGGCATAGATCACTTGGATGTTGGGTATGTTACAGTCAGAGAATGAAAGCGTTTTCTGGAGTAGCATGGCCCGACCTGGGTAACCAGGGATATTACAGTCTTATTTAAAAATTCAATGTTACCTTATATTTCAGATTTGAATGACTATTAAGAGAGATCAACAATATATAAACCCAGTATGTAGGGATTTACACCCACCTCCATATCTATATATAAGGAATACCAAAAGAACGATCAACAAGTAACACTAAGGGATTACCAAGAGACTTTACACATCGAATTCTAAGGAAATTAAGAAGACCAATTTTTTTACTTAAACAACAAGAGTAAGAATTCATATGTTAAACTCATATCATGTGTAAGAATGTAAATGTTAACCCACAGGTCAAAAGAGCTATAACATCACTGCAAGATGAGCGTTATATATAAGATTTAGCACTAAAATTTACACTACAATTTAACACTACAATTTAACACTAATAATTAACACAAGGATTTAGCACTACAAATTAGCATTGAGGTAAAAATTTACTCAGAAATCGAGGTTTGACTCTTACAGAGAGTGTTAAGGGTTAGTGCATCGTCACACCTGGGAAATCTCATTTGGGGAAGAGATCTCCTGTAGATATTCAATATGCTCAAGTGTGATTAAAATGAGATATCCTTGCCTCTTATTTATACTCCCCAAGTAGATTCCTTAGAAGCATCTTCTCAGCCACTTTGTCCACATAGCCACTTTGTCCACATAGTCACCTATGTCCAAATTTTCGCAATTTTCCACTTGTCCATGTATCCAATAGCCACTTGACAACTTAACCCATTTTCCTCATTTTAGGGTTAACCTTCTTATAACCACTTTCCATAATTAGAAAGTTCTCTATTTACTTTATTATTTAAATAATCCCCCTTGACTTTGTCACTTCACTTTATTGTTTAAATAATTTCTTCTTTGCAAGCACTCTGACTTCTTTGACCTTTTGGGGCTTGAATCCAACATATGAGGGTCCTCCAAATTCGTAAGGCCATAACTCTCAAACCATGAGGAGTTATGTGTCATTCCACATACCACCAAAAGTTGCATGACATGTACTATCCATATAGAATATTCTTACCTACAAATATATCAAAACTCATACCATTATACATCAAAAAAACTTGGTTCCATTACCCAATCCTAGTTTCTCCAACTTCACATGGCCATAACTCTCTAATCGTGAGGAGTTATGTGATGTTCCACATACCATTGGAAATGGAATGACATGTACTACCCATATATAATAGTATTACCTTAAAATATATTAAAACTCATACCATTATACATGAAACAAAGTTGGGTCCATTACCCAAACCTTTGTGCTACCAGAATTCCCTACTGGACTTTCTCCAAGGGTTGACATCAATCACTAAGGGTTGAAATCAATCTACAATATAACTCTCCAATAGTTGACATCAATGAAAACCAACAATCCATACCAACTTTCCATCAACCTAAGCCAATTGTCTAACATATATATTTTGAACATTTTGATTCGGGTTTTGGTTTTGATTCCTTCTTGCATGCCACTTTGCTAGTAACTAAGGATAGTATTTTGTTGCATGTCCCAATGCTCGAAAGTATGTGCATGTTGTGACCTTTTTAGAATTCATCTTTGTGGTGACCTTTAGTCCTACACTTAGTACACCAAATTTTTTCTTGCTTCTCCTTCCCCTTTGTAAGATTTACCAATTGAATGGTCAAGGAAATGAGTTGTGTCAAGCCTTGTGCCATCCCTTGTTATAACCCTAAATTGCACCACACATGCTTACCTAGCATCAGGCCAACTCATATCCCTTCTTTGCCAAAACTCTGTTGAACAACTCTTTGAAAATCCTCTTGTGTAAAGGCCCAGACGCCCTAACCCATTACTGCACACGTGTACACGCTGGCTGACTCACAACAGCTCTCGTGTACCTACAAAAGCACAAAAAAAGGAAAGTTGTTGATGGAACAAAAAGCTATGGGTGAGTTAACTAAAACTCCCGGCCATGCATGGCCGAGGGTTCGTCCAAAAACCTAGCTCCTTCTAGCCTACAAAAGAAGGGGTAGGGGTACTATTTGGAGAAGGAAAAAATATAGCAAAGAAACTCTACCCATTTATGTATTCCATTGTCCCAACCCTTTAGCCTTTCCTCATGCCAAAGGAGATTTAAAGAAAAGCAGTTGAAGAATAGAAGAAGAGGATCCCAGGATCAGGTTCAAGGAGCGGTGGCCAGTCTCAACTTTTGTAAGTTGACTCACTTTAAGTAATAAAGAGAATGCTTTTCCCATCCCAATTCATGAACTTTCTATGATTTGATTAGTTTATGTTTGATTTCTAACCCGTGAGTATAGAAGTAGCATGCATGCATAGTTGTTGTTTGTCTTGAGTGCAGGTCATATTTGGAAGGAGCATTGCGAACAAGTAATCAAGCACAATGGAGGATCGACATCGAATGTCGGTAATAAGGTAGGTGGTCCTTTCCATGCATTTACTGAGAAAAGGGGATTTAAATCTACGGACGTAGGTAGAAAGTAGTTTCTATTCGGTCAAATCTGCATGCAAAGTCTGAACTCTATTTGCTAGTCCGTAGGGTGTTTTTCCCAACAACAAAATTGGTGACCGTACTGGGGAGAATACTCTTTAGGGTTCCTGGAATTTTTATTTAATTTTTTGGGTAGTTTAAAGACTAGTTTTTGTTTCCTTGCATGTCTTTTTCCTTCATTTTTGTAAGGTCTGAGCTAGCAGGGAGTCTCATTTTCCATACCAGCTTTCACTGACTTTTGCTTGACTGTGTTTTTCAGGACACACAGAGGTACACACGACCTGCATAAGGATTGAATGCGTGTACCTGTGCCCTATCCTCTTACAGCCCGCGTGTGAATGCTCACTGTAGAGATAGCAGTAGCGTGTAGGAGTTCAGAGAACCATAGAGGCAGTTCTCCTCTTCCCTATCAGAATCACACATTCTTAGGGGGTTTTCTGGAATTCTGTCTGAGTCTTGTTTTCTAACAGTCCTATCTCAGTTTGTTTTTTTCCTTATTATTTTTCCTTGCATTATTTGTTTTTCTATTGGAAAGCGTATCCAAGCCTTCAAGGGATCCTGGTTATCAATACCAGAGGTCTCTTCCTGGTCTGGTCTGTTTGTTTTCATATTTTTCCTTAGAGTTTAGATATACACGTGGCCTATACAAGGTCATCTTGCGTGTACACTCCCTCTGTCTCTGTTCAGCACGTGTTTGCATGCATGCTGTTTGAGTGACAGTCGCGTGCTTGTACAAGATACTTTTTGTTCAGGGTGGGGCAGTCATCCCCTCCTTTGATAAAAATTATTCCTCTTAGGTGTTTGAATCTATGTTTGAACAGTCAGTAGCTTAGGATTCATCTTACCCTTAGCCTGCTTTTTCTCAGTTAATAGTTGACAAATATATATATATGATTTTTATTTTTTTATGGTTTTTAGACAAACGTGAGAGTCATTGTTTTTACAATTGCCATTGTGTGATTCTTTAGTCTGACTCTTTGTGATCTGCGCTTTAAGCCAAAAAAAAATTTCTTGGTTTTTGCTTGTTGGTATTTTCTCTTTCTTGCTTTACTAGCACTTAAATAAATAAATAAATCTCTTTTCATTTTCTTCTTTGGTGGAAAAGTGTGTTTTTGCATCATTAGCTAGGGAAAGGTCTTTTATTTTGTAAGCTTTTACAGTTCACTTATATCATAATTAGCTCGTGGTTGAGTGAAATTCCTTTGAGTTTGTTGTCCAAAATCTTAGAAAAAAATTAAAAATCTTTCTTTGTGAAAAGTTGTTGAAATTTTGCATTCAATAAAAGTTTTTGTTTCCAGCTTTTTCATTCATTTTTTTCTTTCATCTTTTACACATCATCAGTTTCACCCTCATACCCCTTGACTTAAGACAAATCCATAAAAGAAACGCTAATTTTAGAATCTACTAGACTTTTATGTTTGTAGGGTTCACAAACTAGTTCAGGACTAGGGCCTTGGATTAGGTTGGAGAGGAAACTGTTCAAGGCCATTCAAAACCAAACATTGGAGTCTAAGATAGGGAGTGTCTAAGTCCAGTTTCGTGGAAGTTATCCAAGACCTCCCTCTAACATAGGGGATAAACACGAGGTCGCGTGCAGAACGGTAGCGGAGATAACCCCTCCAAAGTCGGACCAATCGTAGTGGAGAACACATATAGAGGGCTTGTTTTGGGATTTCGTTGTTTGCATTTGCCACGGGGATTCATGGGTCTCGAATCCATTTGAGGTCCTTCGTTGTATTCCGTACCATTTTCTCTCGATACCCTTGACAGGTTTCGGGCTCGATACCCTACTCATTGTGGTCTACCCGACTTTCGACTGTACCCGCCTGGTGACTGTTCGCGTGCTGGCAACCTAGTTGCCAATCTTTTTAAGGACATACACAGATGACTATGGGGGTATACCATGGTACCTAGGATAGACATCAGGCCATGATTTGCAGAGTATACCCAGAGCGTTCTTCCGTGTTCGAGTTTCACTTGCACCAGTAAGTTTCTCTAATGTTGGTTGTTGTAACTGTTCTTCCAAGTAGTTTAGTGATTGCTTGTCTTATCTCTTAGGGGATTATTTTTTAGGGTGTGTTACTTTTGAACGTTTAGACTACCATAGCATGTCTTGGATATTCTCACACAGTGGAGGATCCCGAGCTCTGCCGGTCACGAAGGCTTCTTGGCCTGTCGCCGGTTACACTGGAGCCACCCCCGCCACCATTAAGGCGGAAGCTAGACCAACAAGGGTCTTTTGAAGCGACCAGGTTACAAACCATTGTGCCCAAACAACCCCCAGAGGAATCAACCATTTTGGACCTTGAACCAACTGCTCTTGGCTCGATTGAAACCCCAAGCACTGATATCTTGGCACCGTTTATTGTACCGATCTAATTTCACGAACGCAAGACAGTGCCTCACACAGCAATGGAAACAAATGTTGTTACTTCTTCTGGGAATTATTCAATTCCCACCACCGTTGCCACCACAAGAGAGTCATATCCTAACCTACCATCATCGGTCCGAGCCACCATGGTCTCAGTCACAACTACGTCGCATAGTGGACCGAACCTGTCTATGGCAGCAACCACAACTCCCTTCACACCTAGTGCAACAAGACCTCCATTCTCATACGGTATGCCTAGTTTGGGTACAAGTCTTGTACTAACCTACTCCACTTTACAAAATTTGGGTCTGGGGGCAGGGAGCTCTAGATCTCCTCCGTAAGGTCACCTTGGGGGCACTCCTGTCCCTTTTAATGATTTTCCTTACACAGGAGGTCATATCCCTCCTTCATCTCCTTCGCTTGGTGGTCCGCATCATTAATCCATCGGGCAACCTACACACAATAGTTTATTTGGAGCAGGGATTCATGGACCACCTTCACAAAATATGCTGGTAGGTTTGACACCATTTTCTTGGAATGCAACATTTGGTAACAACACTTTCTCGTCAGCCACTTTCCCGACTGGGGGCAACCCCATTTTTGGACAATCTACTCCTGCGCAGGGTACTATTCCTGCATAGGGGGCACACATAGCAGGACCTTGGAATTCAGGAAAATGATCCATTCCCTCCTCCGAAATTCCATTCTGGGGTAATTCTTTCCATAGTTAATGGAACTCCGGACATACTACTATGCCTCTCCCCACAGGACCAACATGGGGTAATCCTTCCCAAATTCCTTCGAATGCAATTCATGCCCAACACTCTATGTCCTTTTTGGGAAATCATCCGATGATGTCTCTACAGATGAAAAATCCTTACACTGGTCAGGGCCATGGTTTCTACTAGAATCCGGGCCAACAACCAAACTTTTCTTGGCAACCTGGTGCCATTCAAACTCCAGGACCCTTTTTCTCAGGTTATCAGCAGCAACCCAAACTACCATTCCTCGTGACTTTACACTTGTCAGATTTGACAAGGTTGTTAAATGATCCTATTTGTCACGATCCACGTTGGCCTTCTATGCCGACGAAGTTGCCTTCGGACATTCCAAAGTTCAAAGCCAAGCCTAATGAAGATCCAGGTGATCATGTGACTACCTTTCATCTTTGGTGCTCATCTAACTCATTGAAAGATGACTCTGTACAGTTGTGATTGTTTCAACATACTCTTATTGGGAGTGCCGCGAAATGGTACATTGAGCTCGATCGCTCAAGATACTCTTCTTTTGGAGAACTGACGATGGCATTCCTTAACCATTTCCAGTTACCTGTGAGATACGATGCTGGCACAGAGCTGCTCGCCAATTTCGAATAGACAACAACGAACCATATCTCTGATCATATCTGAGAGTGGAGACGTCGGAAGATTTTAATCAAGGTACCAGTCCTACTAGCATTCCTGCTTGAGTGGTTCCTTAAGTCTTTGGTCCCACAGTTATCCAAAGACGTCACGACATCTGGGGTTTTCTCCGAAGAAGATGCCATCATGAGGGCTCAACAATTTGATCTCATCTATTCTCAGTCTGGTTTATTATACAACATCTTTCCAGATATGCCATGTTTGATACTAGATAAAACTAGACAGAGAGCTAGCCCACATGCCGATGGTATTGTTGGTTCAGCACAAACCAAGCCCGCTAAGAAATTAACAAAACAGTTGCAACATTTATCCATACAACACATAGCGACCAACCAAACTACTTCTTTGGTTGCTCCCCCTACCCAAACGTCGGAAGTACACACCGTGCAGTCGACTAACCCAAAGTCCACCCAGCATCCTGAAGGGAAGAAAAAATAACGAAAGAAGGGTAAGGGGGATAAAAAAACCCATTGATGATGCTGGCAGGGACAACACGGAAAAATGGAAGGTGAGGTATCCATGCAACTTGTGCGTGGAAGACCACCTGACCCATATTTGTCCTCAACTTGTAGAGGCCCAAAAGTTTGTCACACAACAACAGTAAGAAGTGTTGACTAATCCCTTTCAACATGGGCAAAATCTAACTCAAGCCTCTACAAGCATAGAAGGGGGCAGCCAAGAAACCTACCCACCTCCAAACAATCCCTCATCCGTGAATGTATATATGGTTAGGGGCGATTCTTTCATATCAACTAGAGTGCACGACTATATTAAACCAAGCACTTCTGAGAAGGGTAAAGAAGTTGATCTCCCATCTCTTCCTCTATAGATTGAGAAGATGTTGGGAGAAACAATGACACGCATTCCAAAGGGTGCATTTAAAAAAGCTTCTCACAACCCAAATGCAAGGGCCGCCCAGAATTACTCTGTGGTGGAGGATTTATAACAAACCCCTTGTGCGATGTCTTCTTTAGAGGTCCTCCAAAGATGCCCTGCTCAGAGGAAAGCCTTGTTAATAGCTTTGGGCTCTAATGAGACTTGTAATCTGGGCACCATCATGTTAGATACAACCGACTTAAAACCTCGTCTTCCTTAACACGTAGCGTTTCAGATAGTAGTGGCTCATCCCACAAAAACTTTTACTCGGAATATCTTTCGCACGGTGGTCGACGAGGGTGTCTTGACATACGTTATGTCATTAGCATGCTGGAAGGCCATTGGCCATCCCATTTTGTCTCCATCACCTACTCTCCTCACTACTTTCGACGGTCATTCATTCCGACCACATGGCATCGTTCCTTCTTTCCTTGTGCAGTTAGGAGGGAAAACCGTCTGTGTTGAAGTAGAGGTAGTCGATGCTCCCCTCGACTATAACCTCTTGTTAGGATGTAGTTGGACTTATGCTATGTAAGTTGTGGTTGCTACAATTTTTCAAGTCTTGTTGTTTCCACACGAGGGTTGGATAGTGACCATCGATCAATTGTCTTTCTCCAGATATGACCTAGATTTGGGGGCATCCATGGTCCCGATGATTGATAATCCTCAACCAGGTGTCGTCAATGTAGGAGTTAGTTTGTGCCCATCCTTGATGGGTACCTTCGATTACCCACCTCCTCACGACGATATCAAAATTATATCTAATCACCATAAGGTTGATATTTTTCAAGTTTCGTCGTTCTGCATGACTTACTTTGAGGACCATGGATTCTTCCTTTCCCATCATCCATGATGGATGAGACAGGGCACCCAGGCGTGTCCATGCCCTTGTCTGCCATTGAAGTAGCGTACTCTTTAGTCCAGTAAGCTTCAACTAACACCGATCTGACTCTTGTACAAGAGTTAGATCCACTTCTAGAACCTATTTGGGCTCAAGGTTCTCTCGCTAACGTCGATTCGTTAGACTTAGTCTTACCTTCAGATGAAGCAGTAATCGAAGCAATGACTAGTCCAGACAAACCTGGGGAATATCTTCATCACAGATCATATTTCCTCCCAGAGTTAATCCGAATCGAACTAGGAGAATTCACCGTGACTATGACTGGAGATAGGTCTTGTCATACTAATCCTTTAGCTACACACAAGATCTATGCTGAGGGTAATATGGCAACGATTGCTGAAATGACACCTATCAATATCTCCAGAACCCCTGGTGTCATAAACAATGTTTTCGTTGGAGCATACAGCTCCCCCAAGGAGATGACAGACATCGACCCACAAAGAGTCTATCATGAGCTAACATTGTTGTTTTTCAAGCTCACTTTGAGATCCGAAATAAACATCCAGTGAGACTGCATTTATGCTTTTCGATCTCGTCCAGATTAACTGAGAAAAGTAACCATTATGAAGTCTTCTTTAATCCCTTTTCAGACTCCTTAAAGATGAAAATATTGTCGAGTGATCTTGTTTCTTCACACTCGTTCATTTGGTCCAGAAGAACATTCCTTAAACGGGTCTTCTTTTAAGCCCTTTTCAGACCCTCTAAAAATGAAAAGATTGTCGAGCGATCTTGTGGCCTTTCACGCTAGTTAAACTGAAATTTGAAGTCACGTCTGTCTGATGGTAGTTTACCCCTTTTCTGGTCTAGACGGTCAACCATACAAACAAAAGTATACTCTATCGTATTTCCGTTTTTTAGAAGAGTACTCTCAAGTATAATTTTATCCATTTTTCAGGCCTGAGGGACTAAACTTACGAAAAACAAACCCCCACAGAGTCCATAGTTAATCTCTTTTTAGACTTCCTAAAATTGAGAAGATCGTCGAGTGACCTTATTCTTTCACACTCGTTAAATTGGTCCAGAAGAATATTCCTGACAGAGTCCATAGTTAATCTTTTTTTAGACTCCTTAAAAGTGAAAAAATATCCAAGTGATCTTGTCCTTGTCACACTCGTTAGAATGGTTTTGAATCGATGACTAATCAGTGCTATTTTATCCTTTTTTTGAACTGACTAGACTATCTTCGAAAAAGGTACCCCAATGGAGTCTCCTTTTATGTTTTTTCAGACTCTCTAAATATGAAAAACCACCGAGCTTACCTTCTTTGGGCTCGTTAAACTTACATCGAAGGATGTTACCATTGTGTGTTTTATCAACCGCATTTGCATACCTTATCCACCAACCTTGTGACAGTTTGCTTCTGCGTCTTAACACCTTTGGCCACCGGAGGATTTTTCCAGAGTATCATTTTACCAGAACATCAGTCTTGTCCTTGTGCCTTGAGCTTGTATGTTTTCAATACTCGTTCCTCCATTGTAACATAATATTCCTTTATTCTTTTTCGAAAATTATCGAAAAGAACAAAAAAAATCAAATATACCCCAAAAAGAGGAAGGGAAAAGTATTTTCTTTATTGGCAGCATAATGAGTCGCCCTTGGATAAAGCACATCTATCTGTTTGTTCATCAGACTATGGGATGCAGTATGACCTTAGGAATATTTTCTCACTATATAGAGTTGTGTCCTCCACCGTTTGGTTATTCTTCCAAACATATGGAGAGTTTGCGTTGCCTCTTGCTTCGTAGACTTATGATTAACATATATGTTGCCTGAGTCTCATCACTTGTCGTGCTATTGTCGAAGGGAAGTTTGTCACTAAGCCTGATTCGGCCCCTTTGCAAAATGTCTCTTGTCCGCATACCTGACCATCCTAAACATCCAATCAAGTTTCAGGATGAAGTTTCCAACAATGGTCTTCATCATGGCCATGTTTTGAACCATGTTTGCATGTGAATTTTTCTCCCTTTTTCTTAACAACAACATTCTTTTTGCCATTTCCCTTGAATTTATTCTATCCTTTGTCTCCATGACTAAAAGGCTTCTTGTTACCCTTATGAGTTTCGTTCCTTCCTCTTACTTCCAAATGAGTATCCTGAACACAAACTTCATCTAGATTTGAAGGATTAAACATGAGTATAGTATGTCTCAAATAACTATGTAAAGCTCCAATGTATTTGAGTAAAGTTTCTTG
>JZKD02S1707506.1:213308-225864 GCA_000966675.3 Picea glauca
TATTATATCTAATTACCCATTTATTATATCTAACTACCATAGTGGGCCTTATTTAACAATATAGTGGACCTAGTCCACCTTACATTGAATGACCTCCACTATTATCACTATGGGCTCTCTTCCCCCACCCACTACCTCTCTAGCTACCTTACAATACTTGTTGATACTTTGGGTGGATACGATAATATTGTTATTTTTGTTGTTGGTATTGAGTTAGAGGAGAGATGAGTATTTTGTGAGAGAGAAGTGTTGAGTATAAGATCCTTTTGGATTGTAATATCTTCAGCTGGGTGCGAAGATAATCCCTGCAGCTGGGTGCACAAAGAGAGGAGAAGAGAGGATATCTGCTAGCTAAGAGCACAAACAAGAACTGTATGATTTAACCTAATATAATATAGCACAGTTATGTGGATGTAGCCTTAGAGAGACGGTGAACCACATATATTTTATGTTCTGTATGATTGGTATTTTGTATTTTTCATTCATATATTTTTATTGCATTGCTAAGGTAGATATGATAGATGCACGGAGTAGATAAAGTTGATAAGTGATATATCAGTGTTGTGTTGTTCTCGTGTTAGATCCACTTGATATTCCCCATGGTTGTAGACATCTATGTCCTGCAACCCCCTCATAATTTCTTCGGATGAGATTGCATTTGCTTCACAGGTGTTTCTAAACATTCCAGTAGTTAGGGCTTGTTGGTGCGCTCTAAGAGCTGAACCCTGGGTTTGCCCCTGTGCCAACAATCCATAACTTCATCACTAAAGGAAGTAACAAAAGGGTCTTCTGTGCAAGATCATTTTAAACTTTTGTAATCCATATAGACTATGGTATCATCCATACCCTTCTTAGTCTGTATTATGATAGGGATGATCCACTCAACCTTGTCGACCATAAAAATGAGCCCAGTGGCCAACATTCTATTAATTTTCTTCTTCAGTTTCTCTTTTACTCTGGGATTTAGCCAATATGGCCTATGTTTGATTGGATTTAAGTTAGGATTTAGTTAGATCTTCATTTCCCCTAAATCCTCTTTAATCCCTGATAGATTTGAAATTTTTGTAGGCAATAGGCCTTCATACTCCTGCAACAGAGCTTCTATCTCTGTCATGGTCTATTAATCCCAATAGTCCCCAATGGATTTCATATTAGGATGATCTGCGGTTCCTATATTTAATTTCTTCAACTTCATGGGTTTAGTATAGGAACTACTATCATCATACAAAATAGTGTATTTAACATCTCTAGTCCCTTCAAATTCCTAAAATGTCAAATGCCTAAGTTCCTCAAGGTCTTCGGGATCTCCAAGATCTTTATCAATATTATGACAAGCCACAGGTATTCATGCAAGGGATGGATAAAGGCTATGACGAAGGAGGTATTCATGTTCAATATATATGGTAGGAGGATATATAGGCTTAAATTTATCACTAAATAGCATTTTCTTAATCTATTTCAAATCTAGAGTGATTTCAGGTGACTTACCCAAAAAATGAGAATTCTTTGCAGAACTGTCCTTGAAGCCTCCTCATGCACATACCAACCTTTTGGAATCTGTCCTAGGGAGTGATAAAAGCGATGTACCCAAAATTGAGAAGGAATTTTTATAGCTTACCATACCTTAATGCAATGCATAACATTCTCCTTCAAATAAAAAAACCCCTCATATGATTCTAGAGTCAATATTTGATGCTTCGACTTCTAGTCCTTACATGATTGGTTGACCTATGAGGGAAGGATAAATCGACATTGAAAATAAATTTTGGTATCATCCCAATAATTCATAGAATCCCTATGCATGGCCCACCACCTAGCTTGAGACACTTTTAATGCAGTATCAAGTACTAGAATTGTTTTCTCTTGCACAACCTTATCCTCCAGATGAACAAGAAAAATGCCTAAATATGAAGTGCCATCATAAAAAAGTTGTTCTCTAACCTCTAATCCAATCCACCTGGAAGCTCTGATAGTCACATAATGTTGTTAAAAGTTCTCATATCTTCCCTATTGCCAATTTTCAAAAGCTACTTCTGAATCTTCACCTAGGGATTGAATACTCCACCAACTTATCGATCCATTTGAAATAGGGTTAATGTAGTCTACCTGCTTCCCTGTATTCAAAGTGTAGAGGTAATCCAAGGCATCCTCTTCCATATTCTCCTCTACCAGATTCATATATCGAGGACCTTGGTAGGGGTCTAGTGGTTGGGTTACTTTCATAACATCTACTTCAAAGGTCATGATTTCCTTCTTAAGATCTATGAAAACAAAATTCTCATAGGCCCAATCAATATCCAATAGATTTGGGTATGAGTCCTTCTCCCTATGATTTCTATGACCTTGAAGTCTACCATTTTTTTTACGCCCACTAATTCCACTTAAACATTTTATAGTCTCCCAACTAGATAGATACAATATTGTTTTTCCATCTACAACTGGATAGGTGAATAGACAAGCATGGGATTTCCTGTGGCTTCCCAAGTATTCTTTGGTAATATGTTGATGTCATACCCTAGATCTAACATAATGTCACTAATCTCATAGCCATCGATGTGGGTGTTTAGTATAAATTCCCTTCCATGTCTCTTCTTCTTCCTTTGAATCCGACTTGTATTTATTTCTGGGAGATTATCAACAATCAACTTTTCTAGGTATCCTCCATTATTGAAAGTCCCCTTAAGCCTATCCCACAAATCCTTAGTGAGTTGATCATCATCCAAAATGTTGGAAAATAATTGGAACCACAAGTCAATAGTCTTTTGTGATTTCTTTGGAGGGTCCTTCTAGGAAACCAATTTTTTTGCGACTTGAGGAGAAGCTCCCAACTTCGTTCTACAACTGTCGGCATTGTAGTTGTTATAAAAACAGGATCACATAGCAATAAAATAAAATAAATGAAAAAATAAAACACAAAATATACACAATACAATAGAAACACATATTTACGTGGTTCACCTAGTGTGGGCTACGTCCACTAGATAAATTTTCAGATCCTTCCTTTTTATTATCCAACAAATGAAGGGATGCAACCTACAACACACCCACTATAAATTGCTCTTCTTTCTCTCATAATCTCTACTCTCAAATACAATATTCACTCACATACACAACCACAATACAATTCTCTCATAAAAGAGGGTTTCCTTCCAGGGAAAAAAAATCCTATCATAACTTCTGTTGTTAGATTTGAGACCTTATAATGAGAAGTCAAGATTGAATACAAAAGTACAATATTTTACAAGAAAATTTCCCCCCTTCATTCAGGTCCAACCCCCGAAACCCCTCCAAAAGGGGACTAGGCATACCTACATATAAATCAAGAAGATAATCAGGGTCCACAACCAAAAATATGAGTAGAAATTCATCAAAACATCTCCACATCATTATGTAAGAATTTGTTCTGCCTTATGGAATCATACTTAACATACTATGGTACCACCTTTTGAATCTTACCTTGATTAGGATTGTCAACATTGGCAACTGTTATCGTACAAATTGTAGGTTGGGAAAATCTTGACCCAATACACAAGTGTGATACAACTATGGGAGTAACTACCCACTGTCACCTTAGATAGGTACTCCCCTCACTTTAGTGATGATAACTAACAACAAGGGGGGAATCTTAGTGACCCTAGGGGGATTGATATGGAAGGTAGTAGAATGGAAGTGAGAACCCCTATAATTCAAGTGTAGAAGTGGAAAGAGGCTTGAAGAAAAGTCTTGATGATGAAGGGTAGGTTTTAAAAGTTAAGTGTGCCTACAGGAAAGTGTTATACCTTTCCAAGACAAGACAATTGAACAAGATACAAGACAAATAATCAATGGGACAAGAAAATGAAGATTTTTTTTCTAAATTACATAAGTAAACATATATATATATATATATATATATATATCAGCAATAAGATAAGTAATTTTGCAAATTTAACCATCAAAAGAATCAAATATTTATGGGAGATGAAGCACTAAACACGTAGATATTTCCCAAGCACTTAAGCACAAAATTTGATGGTGAATTAGGGCTTCTATATAGTGTTTTCAAATATGTATTAAGGAATCCAATTGGATGTAGAAAACAAATTCTATAGAAACAAGATATAACCACTAACATCAACAAGTAAACCACCCAAATGTTTTCCAATAACAAATAGATTGATAACCAAGTCTTACAAGTAAATTTCAGTGGTAGATTAGTGAGTTATGAGAGAGTTTAAGAGTATTCTTTTGCAGCCCCAGTGGCATTATATTTTAGTTAACCATGACAAGAGAATCACTAGGCTAACCTAGATTCCTTAGTGGTTCAATTAAGCTTGCAACACCAATAAAAGATTCCACTTTAGACGAAATCAATATCTCTAAAATTTATGCCTACCAATGCAAGTATAATATTTATCCAATGAAAAATTAGATTAATTCCTAGTCTATTGGGTTATGGGATCTTGGATGTAAGAGTTAGGCTTAATAATTCTCTAGGGGTGTAACCCTCTTAGTCCCTAGAGAAAGCAAGTCCAACTATGTAAATATAGGAGGGTGTAACCCACTTACTTCTCCTAGAAACCTTGTTAAAAATGGATTATCTAATAACAAATTATATGAACTTAGTGGAGGGTGTATCCCACATACAAATATGAAATAACAAGAAATTTACCAACAATTACAAAATATTCCTTCCTAATTCCACAAAATAGCAAGACAAAACCCTTATTTACCAAGATATTTCATCAATATTCCAAAGACAAACCTCCGTGAAGATAGTGCACCAATTTAGATTCCAAAATATACAAGTAAGCATCCAAATAATTATACAAGAGAGAGAACTTGATTTTCCCAAAGAGGGAGAAAATTTCAACCAATATGTAATTCTCAAGTGAGAAAGTTATGTCCAAAATCAAATTATTTAGGTCTCTATTTATACAAGACCTTAACGCAATGTTTGTCGAAACAATTTTAGGGTAAAATAAAATGTAAGGAGTATGACCTCCTTTACTTTTCCCATTTACAACAACAATTTAATTTTTGCATAAAATAAAAAAGAAAACCCTAAATGTGACATCACACCCTAAGAGAGTGATGTCTTCGCACTTTTAGCAAGTCATTGGGCTTGGAGAGGAAATTTCTACGCCTTCAGAGGCCATGTGTCATCATGCCAAACCTTCCTTCCTTCATCACTTGTGCCAAATGATCATCAATCATCACCGCCACCATCTAACCCTAGCCCTAGGGTAACTTCAAGCCCCAAGGTGTAGTGCATGGCCTCTAAAAAAAGTTGCTGGGATGGACAAGGGATAGGCAAGGCCCTCCAAGGTGTATTCTCTTGAATACAAAGGAAACTTTCATATTTTAGCTACTCCCAGGGTGTGGTAATGGCATCCAACCTGTGGGATTCAATCCCCAATGAATTCCCAAGCTAGGCTTGTTCCTCCAAAATTTCCAACAAACAAGGTTCTGCAAAGACAAATGAATGCACCCACCAAGGGTCTCAAGTCAAATATATCATATCAAGTAAAATAACACCTAATAAAATATCCAATTAAACATGTGCACCAAATATACATTTTCAAATAAAACAAGTGCTCAAAGACCCTATGCAATTGACCAAATTTAGACATGGGAGGGGTGTCACAATGCCCTATTGGGTGACTCAATTCCTCAAGTAGGGGATGCTTCCAAGGGTGATCCTCTCTAGGTTATGTAATGGATATGAGATGGAAGGGGTTAAAATTCTAATTATTTTGGGTTTCATGACATACAAGGGCTCGTATTTTCTCATTTATGGGCACCTTTGTTGAGGCCTAGCCACATCCATTTATATATTTTTGTTCTTGAAGAAACTTTTTCCAATCCCTTAGTTATGAACCATTTGTTTTGTATTTTTCACCAATTTGAAGACATGTGTGGGACTTCTACATAGTAAATAAAAACATTTCCCACACATACTCTACCTTGGTTAACATGTTTTTTATGAATACCTTCTAGGTTGAAGTCAACAAGGGGCACTAAAAAGGAAATGCATAACCCACAAGGGATATACCCTGAAAGGTGATCATTGATTAATTAATTGTTATTATGGGTCCCTTCGGTTTCTTATGAGAATCATTTCATATATCTCAAGATCCTAGGGAAAACTTCTATTGCATGATTTTTCTTTCCATAGCACCTTCGATCCCATTGGCCCCTTCTTCCCATGAAATGAGTTACATTCTCTTCTTGGGTCATAAATGTCAGACAACCTAAAATATAAGGAATATGGAGGGGAATAAGTGATGGAAGGTGGTAATTATGAGTGGGGATGGTACAATAACCCTTCGAGGAAACCCCTAGTTGCAACCCTTTCCTTAAGGGTGGCCACTTACTAGGAGGCTATGACACTCGCCAAGGTGAAATAAGGTTAGAAGCATAATTTCCAAGAAAACATTCGATAATCAAGAGAAGTTTCAATGCAACATATTTAAATGCCACAAGTATTAAGGTGACACTTACCACAATGGTGACGACCACCCCTTTCTCTCTTGTCAAAGAGGGGGAATTGAGACCTCCTGGTCTAGGATCGTTCCTGTTGTTGAATTGAATGGTTCGTCGGCTTCTGGTGGAACTGATTTCAACTTGGCACAAGCCCTTTCTAATTCCTTGACACCTGCAATGTGACACCTGCAGATGCTCGCCTTGTTCTTTTAACTCTTACGCCAATGGATGCTATCTCTTGCTGCTAGAAATCCTTGTTGATGTGACCACGAACTATGACTATGGGACAATTCTGTTCATGACCCTGTGCTTCAAGAATTTTGTGAGTTGCTTCCTCTTTTTCCCGATCCCTAAATTAGTGAATTCTCTAAGACCAGATCTACAGTCCAAGTTCCTCCTGCAATCAATGGACGTGATCACTTTGGGTGTTCTTACTTCATGAGTCCTCTCTTCTCTTGACTCTGCCTTTCCCAATTTTTGAATCAGCAATGTACTGATCCAACTCCACGTGTCCTTTCTCGATGGATGACCAAGATTTACTTTAGCTCTTGGCTCTTCAAGTGTTCTCCTCCTCGATTCTTCTAAAGGGTTTCTCCTCTGAAATGTACAAATATCTACCACATGCTCCTCCATATCCTTGTTTCCTCTCGGTGAACCTTCCAAAGCTCCTGCTCCTGAAATTATCGATCTTCTTCCACATGTCTCCTCCGAAAATGGATGATTTCACTATCTTCGGGACTTTAGCGAGTCCTCGACTTCTTTTCACACTTAGTGTAATTTCACCTTTCGAGACTTAGGCTTTCTTGAATCCTTTATACACTCCTTTTAGACTTCTGCACATACTCTTTTGCGACTTTGCTCGACTTGAAAACCTCCAAGGTTCCCCGTTCCTTTACGTCCTTCAATGGAATTCTTCCTGCCCTCCTGGCAGTCTCTCGCTCTGCTTCCTAATAATGTAAGGTGAAATCACAGTACCTTAGGTGCACTCCTTGCGCTTGGATAATTTATTCGACAGATTCTCCCTTAGCCTTATGGAAAGGTTTAAGGCACCTCCTTTCATTTGTCAACGCACTCCTTGCAAAGCCTTCCTTCACCAAAATGTTCAACAATTCTGGGGTTCTCCATCACCTTCAACCATTTTTATTTTTTGTATGCTCACACTAATTCGATGCCCTCCTGGAAGAGTGTTTCAGAGTTTTTAGTAACTCTGAACTATGCTTCTTCTGTCACACACCCACTGCGGCATAATAAATTTTTGGCCTTTTTGTTCTTTTCTCAGAGGGACATAGTTCTCCAAATTCCTACAGGGCCTGATACAAACCTTTCCATCCCCTTATCCACACTCATATGATCTGTGGTTATGGCCATAGGCCAAACAACTTAGGCACCCTTTCGCATTTCGCGACTCAACGATATGAGTGAGTTGAGTCTTTCGACTCTGCAAACCCCAAAATGTCGAAATGTCAAAGAGGCTTCGAACAACAATTATCCCCCCCTGGGCTATGTCTTGGTCCGTATGACCACTTCTCATAAGACCTCTATCCTATTTATATCAAGATTTATGAACACGAGATCCCCACCTCTTGTCAACAGGACTCCCAAACTCCTGATTTCCAATTTCTCGATGGACTCTTCCTTTCGGGATTTTCTTGACATCCTGGATTTCTACCACATGTCCTCCCTCAGATGGACGGTCCTCACCATTTCATGATTTCATGACTTGCGACCCCCACTGACACAAATCCTCTGTCAATTCGAATCCCCCATACCCGAAACACCGATGGGCTCTTGATCTCCACCACGTGTCCTCCACGAATGGACAATCCAGATTGTTGCTAGCTCCTGTCACAACTTCGTGACTTCAAAATTTGAAAGGTTTAGCACTCATCCTCTTATCTCGTGAATCCCCAAGAGGCGAGAAGTCAACAGGGTGTTAACTCCTTCCTCCAAGGGAAACGTGTCCGTCTGTCAATCATACGGGCCCCACTTTGTGGTTCTTCCACATGTTCCTTTGTGCCCAGCTTTAGACACTTCGTGACTTATGAGGTCGAGAAGAGGTCCTCTCAACCTCCAAACCTCCGAATGCGTGAGATGTGCGATGAGGTTCTGATCCAATGTGCCTCCTGTGGCTTGGATCCGACGGTGATCCTTGCTCCTCACTATTTCACCACTCGTGACTTGGAGCACTCAACTCCTGGGCTTTCACCTTGTGAAACTCCGAGTTCACGAGAGCCCTTGATCTCTGCCACCTGTCCTCCTCAGATGGACAATATTGATCTTCTCGCGGCCTCACCACTCGCAAATTCTAGGCACCCAACCTTGGCACCTTCCCTTCACGAAACCCCAAGAAGTGATGTTAGCTTTCCCTCTCACATTCTCACTATTCACGACTTCACAATTCGAAGGGTTGAACTCTCATTCCCTTATCTCACGAATCCATGAGATGCGAGAGGTCAATGGGTGTTGACGCCTTTCACTAGGTGACACGTGTCCTCCTATCTATCGCACGGGCCCACCTTGTGGTTCTACCACGTGTCCCTCGTCCCCAACTTCAGCACTTCGTGACTGCGCTTCCTGAAGCGCGACCTCCTTTCTATCCCGACACCCGAACTGCTGAAACCCCGAACTCCTCGCTACTCCTTATCAAAACTCACGACTTCGGGACTTTCGGGATAGAAGTCTCGACCTCCTATCCGCCGATATGCTAAAATGCCAAAATTCTGACACATTGTCAATGCAGGTCCCACCACGGAACTTTTGGCCTTTTTGGAGTTTTGGACTTCGCGAATCCAGATGCTAAGCTTTCGGTTCTTCAACCCACGAAACCCCCAAATACCGAGTTCCGATGTACTTTACCAATAACTGACTCACACAAATCCTTTCACCCCTTCGGGACTTTGCCTTTCGCAACCTCGAGAATCTTGAGGCAAGGATTTTAACCCTTCAACTCGCAAATCCACAAAATGAGATTACACAAGTGATCCAATGGTTCTTGTCGACTTAGATCCTGCGGTCCGATTTCTCCCGATCTTAAAACTTGAAAATAGGCTTACCATAACTTCCCTTCTCCTCTGCAAGATCTGATGGCTCTCGGGACTTCACGAATTCTCCACAGAGAATTCTAATCGTCCAATGGCTCCTTGATGACTCTTGGGAAGCGAACACAGTAATTCCTTCACTGCTATTTCGGGATTTCAAGAGGATGGTTCTTCCTCGTACAGGGTTACTAAGACTTGCGCCTTCAAATCCTTTTCCAGGTTCTTGGTGGGATTTCTAAGAAGGGTGTCTCTATGGGGAGATCTATCCAAGATATTTCCTGAGACGGATAAGGGTATAGATTTCCTGAGAACAGACTTGAAGTCTAAATTAATTCAATATGCATATAAATGGTGATTTATAAAACATAATCCATACGTAGTCTTTCCATTATAAGTATGCAACCACCATTTCTAAATCAAAACACTACACAAGTAGTCTTACACTCAAACCATTCATAAAACTACACAGACTGTGAGCATACATGTCAGCATATAAATTTCAAGTTGCAATATGTAAAACACTTATCAGAAATAACACCAGATGTGATTGCAACTGCTGAGAGGGGTGCTCGTTTCCACCCAACCGTAGGCTCAATGACTCCCAATGGATTTACCACTAGCCACCCCTGAGCTAAGACCATGATGCTACGAGACTGCATCTCTACTTTCCAGTGACCGAGAATGAGGGTTACTCTCCCCCTTATCGGCTATCACTCACTCTGCATATCTCCAGAGTTCTTCCTCCTTCCCTTGCATCTTCCCCATTCTCCCTTCTCCCTCACTCCCTTTCCTCTTGTGAGGTTGCGTGTGGCATGATTTCCCTCGCACTGGTTAGTCCTGACAGCTCTACATATGGGTGGTTCACCCTCCCCCATCCCTCATTACTCATGAGGATCCCTTTACCTACCAATCTAGGCGAGTCATATAATTTGGGGCCAGCGAGCCACTCTTGGTTCTCTGGGCCAGTGAAGTCCAAATACGGTATCAGTTTTGGTGGAAGTTAACGACACCTTTCCAGGTGCCTTCCACCACCTTTCTCCAGCCATCATGGTCTCTTTTTCAGCACATCCCCTATCAACAGTCCTGCAATATATATTCATAATATTATTTACATTCATGTCCCTTTTTACTAAGGTCCATTCTAATCACACATTTACATCTTTGAGTTTTCCATAATTCTTGGCCAGCATAATTATTTTTACAGACTCGGGGAAACAGGCTGTTACAATTCCATCCCCCTTAAAGGAACACCATCCTCGATGATATTTATCAAACATCTGTCATGCCTTTCTCATTCGACCACTTCAGAAATATTGACCTTCATCCTCGGTCCGATCCTTTTTCAGGATCTCAGTCTTCATCACCTGCCTTCCATAATTCTTAGACAACAAGCACATTAATCACAATTTTGTGCAAAAACATCTTATTGTTCCTCATAATTCAAAATGTAAATTTTCATAATTTGAGCACAATACTTATCTGTGCAGTTTATGGATCTGTATCCACATGGTAGTTTTGTTATCCATGCTCATATTCCTCCTTGACGTATCCATTGGATGCATGATTCCAATTCAATAGCTCACAAGAGCTATCATGATTTCATCTTCCTTTCCAAGGTTTTCCCGCACGGGAAACTACTCCCTATGTGCATGATCCCAATAATTTACATGAAATTATTAAGGTCTCTTCTTACTTGCGGTCACTCACCCTCCAGGCCCAAGCTCAGGCATTCCCTTCACTATTATACAGTCCCTCGGGTGATCCATCTTGGCCTATCGAGGTTTTCTCGCATAGGAATCTTAGAGATCCTATTGAGTCTTACAGTCGAGGAATCCCTCAGACTTTCTTTGCCGAGGCGTCCCTCCGGCTTGTGTTACCTAAACACAATAATTTTCAGGTGATCATGGCTTATCACAAGGTTTTTCATGGTTCAGCAGTAGCCACATTCATCATCTTCATCTTTGACAGCCTTCATCTATTCCTTTCATGACAAATCTTTTCTTCTCACCAGTATCACAGGTACACAAGATTTCATGAGACGTCATCATAAATTCTAACTTTCATAATTTTATTGCAAACCTATCACCCATAGATTTATCAAGTCTCACGATTTGTTTTCATATTTGTCCCGCTTAGGAACCAGATTCATAATTATGGGACTTTCCTTCCCATAACATTTTAGCTCAGCAAGAAATTGGTCTTCCTTATGGGCTTACATCATTTCCATATCCAAGACTGCTTATTCCTTCATTCATTCCTCAGCTAATCAAATTGTTAGTTCTCATGTACATACATTTTATTGCACCTTTACAACATTGTCACAACAATTTAAAGATTGTGCATACTAACAATCAAATTCACTTTCTCAAAAGGAAATAACATTCCTTACAGTTTGGCTCAGTAGGCAATCAGTCTTTCCTATGCGCTTACCTTACTGCCACATCCATGACCCCCCTGCTTCCTGCAATTCATTCTTCAATCAGCCAAACAAATTGTTATATTTTCCATGTACACTCACACACACACACACACACACACACACACACACACACACACACACACATATATTTCCAAATGTAATTCAACATTTCAAAGGCTTTTAACAAATGTGCCACTATCCATGGCCACATTCATACCCAATGCATTCTTGCATCGATTTCACCTTCGTCACACATTATGATCGGGCCTTGGCCATGGGGTGTTAGAATTTAACCGACCTTTTCCTCATATGGTTTATTCATTTTCATTCATTCTTACAACATGACCATGCTTCCTGCTATAGGCCAATCACGACCCCAAATTAGTACATATTAAACTTAAAAGTTTTGCATGGATGTGCCCACCCATTATGCCTTCATTAATAACCAGGGTGCCAACACTCATGGCCACCCAAATTGGGTTTTCTCTAACACCTATACTACGTGGGTAGAAACGTTGGAAGGTCCTCCTTCCTTAATGAGAAATCCCTTGCCTGTCCTTTATGCAAATATGCATTTCCTAGAATTAATTCCATGCAACATGCTATCTATGAGCTCTTTTGTTTCCAATCGTTC
>JZKD02S1707506.1:241726-268118 GCA_000966675.3 Picea glauca
ATATTTTCCATGTACACTCACACACACACACACACACACACACACACACACACACACACACACACATATATTTCCAAATGTAATTCAACATTTCAAAGGCTTTTAACAAATGTGCCACTATCCATGGCCACATTCATACCCAATGCATTCTTGCATCGATTTCACCTTCGTCACACATTATGATCGGGCCTTGGCCATGGGGTGTTAGAATTTAACCGACCTTTTCCTCATATGGTTTATTCATTTTCATTCATTCTTACAACATGACCATGCTTCCTGCTATAGGCCAATCACGACCCCAAATTAGTACATATTAAACTTAAAAGTTTTGCATGGATGTGCCCACCCATTATGCCTTCATTAATAACCAGGGTGCCAACACTCATGGCCACCCAAATTGGGTTTTCTCTAACACCTATACTACGTGGGTAGAAACGTTGGAAGGTCCTCCTTCCTTAATGAGAAATCCCTTGCCTGTCCTTTATGCAAATATGCATTTCCTAGAATTAATTCCATGCAACATGCTATCTATGAGCTCTTTTGTTTCCAATCGTTCCTTGATTGGTCCATGTGTTCATGACATATCAGTTCATGAATTATTCCAAGGGTTACAACCAGTGTTTACTACCAGAGGTTCATACCTCCATTATTCAGGTTCTCCTTGAATCATACCCTACTTGGGTATCCAAGGCATACAACTTCCCTTTCAATTTTATGCAATAATAAAATATTTCGAAAGGGGTTCTTACCAAATCCCTTTATACCCTATGCCACACAGTCACAAATATCTTTATACCGACTCTTGGCTGCCAGCACCCTCTCTATGTTCTCTACCTTATCAGTAGTGTTTTGCGGGATTTTCACAGTCCCGTCAACAACCTTTCGACCACATCCTTTCCATGGTCACCCTCTACTTCAGGTCGTTCATTATTGGCAACTGTCTTTCTCAATAGTTCCAATAGTATTCCTTTCTACACATGACATACACCATAGGCACATTAATCGTCATGTAAATTGAAATGCAAATATCATAGCATTTAATTAATAAAAACATTTTCAGGCATGTCTAGCATATCTATATGCACTTCATCACATTATTATTAATGTTTCTCATGAGTGTAACACAACAATTCTCAATCATTTTCATATCATTACAACCATCATTATTATGGTGTCAAATCATTTTCATTCATCAATGTACTAGCTTTCTCATCCCATAGAAATGTAATGCACAACAAGGGAAGAATTGAGGGCTCTCCCCTTCTCCCAATTATTTCTACCTTGCCTGGGGATTTTTAGTCTAGTCAAGTTATCCCTAAGGTCTCACTGTCTCTTCTTTAATCATAGCTTCAACCAAGACGTATCAATTAAATGTACCCTTTCATTCATTCAATCATACTCAGGGGTTTACTAGCCTCTTACCAACCATACTGGTTTCCACAACTGCTCTTTTTCTGAGAAGCCCTAGGTTAGGCTCATCCTAACTCTTAGGATACTTCAACATGATTTAGTAGAAACTCTTTTATCATAACGAATCGTGAACATGTGCATCCTACACACTTTCATTCGGTTATCAGAATGGTCAATATTCGGTTATTAGTCTTCTATTACTTACATGATACTTTAAAAATGTAATCCAGGATTCTTGTACATGGACAGGCCTTGCAGCCCATTATCCAACCTTCAACAATTATTAGGGTTGTGACTCTATTCTTCTAACAGAGACTTTATACAGTTCCTCCACTGGGAACTTCTTCAGCATGCAACTTCCTTGTTGCAAATCCATCACCACTTGTGATGTCCTCAACCTTGAGTTAGCCTTTTTGGTGGTCTACCAAATATTCCCCTTAAGGAATATAAACATGCATCTTTGCTAACTTACATCTATGATGTACTTAACCACTTTCATAATCCTAAGCCTACATGTAGCTATCGTAGGTATATTTCATAGCCTACATACATTTCCATTTTTAAAATCAGTCATCTCAGGATTGTTCACAGTCCTTCTCATGTGATCTTCAAAGGTATAAACATTTTCCTCTTATCATGACATTAGAGCATCCTCACTCATTTACTCTTTCATTTAATTGTACTGGATTTTCCTGGGGAAGGGAGTACATTCCCTTTAAGCTATCATTCAAGACGGAACCTTCACGACTCTTCAGAATGGAGTCAACCATGTATCCATGGTATTCATTCAATTTTGGCAAGTGTAATTCTCACCTCACGTTTCACTCATCAGGGCCATCATACTGGGCCCCTAGTATACTTATACCCTTACATCATACACGTGCATTACTTGCACGTTCTATATCATTCATACCTTACTGGTATGAGTATCAGGCTTCTTAATATGAAGCTCCTCAGTGCATTAAACTCATGCACTATTCATCATACTATCTTACGCCCTCTCCTCATGCGACCACCATCGGTGACCACGATCTGAATAAAAAGGCGCTTCGCATTTCATGATTTCAGAATTCCCGTTGCAAGAAATATCTGTTTCCTAGATTCTGAAAAGATGAAAACTCGAAAGACTGAAACTAGGGTTTTCTCGGCTCTTTCATCCGCATGACCCTTTTCTCGGAACCTGGGGTCAATTCTCAGACACGTGTCAGGATCCCATATTTTTGTGAATCCATGGACAACTCTTCCACCATTTCCCAACTTTCGATCCATGCGGGCTCGACAATCTAGATCCCATGGTCCAGATCTCTCTAGAAATCAACGGTCCTGATCAAGTCCCAAATTTCCAACCAATGGTTGTGATTATGTCACGATTTCACATTTAGCGACTTTGGGACTTCTATTGTGAAGAACCTTGACTCCTTCGATCCCCAGAATTGCGAAATTCTCTCCGAATGATCAACGGTCCAATATCAGTCTTTCATCAACGGTTATGATCCTTTTGTGAATTTCATAATGCTTCCTCGCAACTAACCAATGTGCTACTTCTCTAAGATCGAACGAATCAAATCATTTCGGTTCTTTCTAAATGGATCTTGACTCTCAATCCCATCCAACCTTCAAAATTCTTTTTTGAAGGATTTCTTCGGCTATCTCTTCTTAGGTTTTAGGTTTCTTATCAGACTAGTCTCATAGTCCTGACTCATATGGTGTTACCCTCTCCTTATGGAAATGACCAACAAGGGTCACTTTTTGGGAAATAGAAACAGTCCCAAAGGACTCCTCAAATAGGTTATCCTCACTGTCGATTCTAACCATTATAGGTTAGGTAAATATGACCCTACATATTTTCACCAGTCCTCTCAATCATGAGGAATTATATGCTTAGGATTTAGTCTCTTAATAATACAGTGATCATAACTTTCTAAGGATCTTACCAGTCCCTAATAGATTTCCCAATCATGAAGGAGTTCTTCATTCGAGTCTTAATCTTTATCTAACCATCCATCTCAATTGCAAGAGATTCTATCTACTTTAGTAGGTAGCCATCGTAACACTAAAAAAGGACAATGCAGTTCATGTCCCTTGTCTGGCTCGTGCATCTTCATAGAATAATTTATTCCACCTCTGTCATTTTCACTCAGATCTTGTCAGTGATAACGATCAGTGCATCCCTACTCCTATAAGAGTAGTTATCATTTTAACAGAGGGGTTACAGAAAAATTCCCAGATTACAGTTTCATTCTGCAATCCTTCTCCTTAAGAGAGAACGCAGATAACAACATCTTCTTACATAGCTTGTACATGAGCCCAAGCAGGCCAAGTGTTGGAACCATGCTCTGATACCAATTTGTCACACACCCGCTGCGGCATAATAAATTTTTGGCATTTTTGTTCTTTTCTCAGAGGGACATAGTTCCCCGAATTCCTATGGGGCCTGATACAAACCTTTCCATCCCCTTATCCTCACTCATATGATATGCATTTATGGCCACATGCCAAACAACTTAGGTTCCCTTTCTCATTTTGTGACTCAACGATATGAGCGAGTCGAGTCTTTCGACTCTGCAAACGCCGAAATGCCAAAATGTCAAAGTGGCTTTGATCAACAATTAGCCCCCATTGGGCTATGTCTTGGTCTGTATGACCACTTCTCATAAGACCTCCATCCTATTTCTATCGGGATTTATGAACATGAGATCCAGACCTCTTGTCAATGGGACTCCCGAACTCTCGATTTCCGATTTCTCGATGGACTCTTCCTTTCGAGATTTTCCTGACATCCTGGATTGCTGCCACATGTCCTCCCTCAAATGGACGGTCCTCGTTGTTTCATGATTTCACAACTTGCAACCCCCAATGACACAAATCCTCTGTCAATTCAAATCCTTGATACCCGAAACACCGATGGGTTCCCTATCTCCGACACGTGTCCTCCACGAATGGACATTCCAGATTGTTGCTAGCTCCTGTCGCAACTTCACGACTTCACAAGTCGAAAGGTTGAGAACTCATTATTTTATCCCACAAATACCCAAGATGTGAGAAGTCAACGCGGTGTTAACTCCTTCCTCTAGGCGACGCATGTCCACTTGTCAATCATACGGGCCCCACTTTGTGGTTCTGCCATGTGTTCCTTCATGCCCGGCTTTCAGCACTTCGTGACTTCTGATGTCGAGAAGAGGTCCTCTCAACCTCTGAACCTCTGAATGCATGATGCGCGTGATGAGGCTCTGATCCAATGGTCCTTTCATGACTTGGATCCAACGGTGATCCTTGATCCTTGCGATTTCGCCACTCACGACTTGGAGCACTCAACTCCTGGGATTTCACCTTGTGAACCTCCGAGTTTGCGAGAGCCCTCAATCTCTGCCACCTATCCTCCTTAGATGGATGGTCTTGATATTCTCACGGCTTCTCCATTCATAAAGTCTAGGTGCCCAACCTTGGCACCTTCCCTTCACGAAACTTCAAGAAGCGATGTTAGCTTTCCCTCTCATGTTCTCTCTATTCACGACTTCGCAAGTCGAAGGGTTGAACTCTCATTCCCTTATCTCACGAATCCTCGAGACGCGAGAGGTCAATGGGTGTTGAATCCTTTCACTAGGTGACACATATCTGCCTATCTATCGCACGGGCCCACCTTGCGGTTCTACCACGTGTCCCTCTTCCCTAGCTTCAACACTTCGCAACTTCGCTTCCCGAAGCGCTACCTCCTTTGTATCCCAACACAGGAAGTGATGAGACCCTGAACTCCTCGCTACTCCTTATCACAACTCACAACTTTGGGACTTTCGGGACAAAATTCTTGACCTCCTATCCACTGATATGCCAAAAATCCGAAATTTCGACATGTCGTCAATGCGGGTCCCACCATGGAACTTCCCTCCTTTTTTGAGTTTTGGAATTCATGACTTTGCGAATCCTAATGCTAAGATTTCGGTTCTTCAACCCACAAAACCCCAAAATATTGAGTTTTGATGCACTTCACCAATAACTGGCTCACACAAATCCTTTTTCCCCTTTCAAACTTCGCCTTTCACGACCTCACGAATCTTGAGGCAAGGGTTTTAACGCTTCAACTCGTGAATCCACGAAATGAGATTAGGCAAGTGATCCAATGGTTCTTGTCGAATCAGATCCTACGGTCCAATTTCTCTTGAACTTAAAACTTGAAAATAGGCTTACCGTAACTCCCCTGCTCCTCTGCAAGATCTAATGGCTCTCGGGACTTTGCGAATTCTCCACGGAGAATTCTGACCGTCCAATGCCTCCTTGACGACTCTTGCAAAGCAAACATGGTAATTCCTTTGCTACTATTTCGAGATTTCAAGAGGATTGTTCTTCCTCGTACAGGGTTACTAAGACTTGCACCTTCAAATCCTTTTCCAGGTTCTTGGTGAGCTTTCTAAGAAGGGTGTCTCTATGGGGAGATCTATCCAGGATATTTCCTGAGATGGATAAGGGTATAGATTTCCCGAGAACAGACTTGAAGTATGAATTAATTCAATATGCATATAAATGGCTATTTATAAAACATAAGACATATGTATTATTTCCATTATAAGCATACAACCACCATTTCTAAATCAAAACACTACACAAGCAGTCTTATACTCAAATAATTCACAAAACTGCACAGACTGTGAACATACATGTCAGCATATAAATTTCAAGATGCAAGATGTAAAACACTTATCAGAAATAACATAAGATGTGATTGCAACTGCTGAGAGGGGTGCTCGTTTCCACCCAATCGTAGGCTCAGCGACTCCCAATGGATTTACCACTAGCCACCCCCAAGCCAAGACCACGATGTTGCGAGACTTTGTCACTACTTTCCAGTGACTGATAATGTGGATTACTCTCCCCCTTCTTTTCTATCACTCACTCTGCATATATCCAAGTTTATTCCTCCTTCCCTCATGTTTTCCCCCTTCTCCCTTCTCCCTCACGCCTTTTCCTCTAGCGAGGTTGTGTGTGGCGTGATTTCCCTCACACTAGTTAGGCTTGACGGCTCTACGGATGGGCGGTTCACCCTGCCATACCTCATTACTCATGAGGATCCCTTTACCTACCAATCCTGGTGAGTCATTTAATTCAGGGCCAATGAGCCACTCTTGGTTCTCTGGGCCAGTGAAGTTCAAATACGGTATCGGTTTCGATGGAAGTTAATGCCACCTTTCCAGGTGCCTTCCACCACCTTTCTCCATCCATCGTGGTCTCTTTTTCAGCACATCCCCTCTCAGCAGTCTTGCAATATATATTCATTATATTATTTATGTTCGTGGCCCTTTTTACTAAGGTCCATTCCAATCACACATTTACATATTTGAGTTTGCCATAGTTCTTGGCCAGCATAATTATTTTTACAGACTGGGGGAAACAGGGTGTTACATCTTCCCACACAGTCTTTCTTTTCAAGGAACTTAACCACCTTGAAATTTCTCCCTGAGTCTGTAAATTAATATGGTGTGCCCTCTTGGCAACTTCTCTTATAAATCCACTGAGTTCAGACATGCACTCCTTGTGTCGGCTTATAGAGTTTTCAATCTTTTTCGCACACTCTTTGCACTTAGCCTAGAGAACCAAACTTAACTCAACACACTAACGAATAGAAAACTTTATCTCTATCCCTACAGATGATTTCTAACATTCATCTACAATTCAAAAACATGTAAAATACATTCATAACACAACATGCATTACACAGAAATATAAAACAGGAAAAATTGTCATTTTCTATTAATGGTGGAATGTCAAATTACAATAGTGGATTTCAAGCTACAACCGAGTCTTGGCTCTCTCCCCTTACAACCCCTTACAACCAAACTTCTAGTTGGAAACAATACAAATATTTATACAAGCGGAGATCAACGATCTTCCCTCACAAGATAAAATAGTGGTGTCAAATCACCGTTCAAAATGCCTATCGAAATGGAAAATTACAATGATGGAAATTTGCTCCAAATCAGATGCAGATCCATATTGTTATCAACCACTTAAAAGAGACCTTATCTCCATCTTGTGAAAAAGTATGATTTGGATCTTCCAGCTTGTCTTCATTAATTTCCTGGATCTCTCCTTGGATTCTCGAGGAAAAATGAGAGGGTGATGCCTCTCCTCCCTTAAATGTGTACCATGCATGAAATCTGATTGGCGTGTGCTGAGGTGGAGTGATGCTCCTGCATCAAACTCCATAGCTACAAAAATCATTAGCCTATGCTCATGATATTTCAAGCATGGTTGAAATCCTCTTGGATCCCAACTTTCTCTTGGAGCTATCTTTTGTCTCCTCTGCTTCTCTGCTTCTTCTCCTGCATCATCCCCATTGTTCGTGCAAGTTTCCTCCCATTCAACTTCTCCTCGCTGACCACTTCCTCTGTTGACTTCAACATCAGCTTCCTTACCTCCTCGATCACCTTCTCCAGCTACTCCATTGGATGAATTTCCTTCTGCATACTAGCTTGTTTCATTATTTCCTTGTTCATGGGTAAATCATGTTTATTCCCCAAGTCATATTCTCCATCTCTTATGACCTTAGCTTGCCACTCTGTTGCATCTTCCACCCCTATAGACTTCTCATTGATGAAATGTTTTTCAGCTACCCTCTCTGACAGATTGATCCCTTTCAATTCCTCAACTAGTTATGTTCTAGCTTCCACCAAATCTAACTCATGCCGGTGTATCTCCTTTGGCATGGCTATCTCTCGGTAGCCACCTTCTAGTTATGAATTTCCAAACCAATCGTCCAGTGCCTTTAACTCCAATTCCCACTAAGTGAGTAAATCAAATGGGTATTCTCCTTCTGTTGGGATAGACATTCGTATCTCTTCCTCTTCTCCCATGATAGTTTCATCTTTTTTCCTTCTTGTCGCATCTGCAACATCTGTGCTAGCCTCTCCTCAACTGCTTGGTAGGAATATCTCAACTCCTCCAATGATCAAAATGATCCCCTAATCCTTCTCTTCTATGGTGGAAGTTTGCAACTTCTCATCTTCTTCATTTACACAGTTCTGTTGGAGTTACTTCACACACACCTAGGATTTATTTTTCCTAAGTTTATTCCTTGTTTATTAGTCATAATTAGTCATTATCTAGTCTCCTATATTTTAGGGGAGAATATTCCACCTTGAGAATATTCTCTTTCAGTTGACACTTCAGTTTGACTAGTTGAGTTGAGTTTATATGTTGCATTGGTTTTGTCACCATGCAACATTGGGATCATCACCAGCTCACTACTCTTTGTTTAGTCAGTTAACTGAAAACTAGTTTACTAGTTAACTCAGCTAGGTGGCAGTTCACTCTCGTAACTACCTGAGAGACTAGACTATGTGGAGGTTTACTCTTGTAACTACTGGTGTGTGTCCAGATCAATCTAGACCACCACTATGGCTCATTAGTTACTCATGTATCCTATATCTATTGTAAATTATTCACTCTTTATGTGTGGAAAATGGTTAATGAGAATTCTTCCATTCTTTCTCTCCTTCTTCTTCTTTTCCAATTCTCTCTACAAATGTGTGTATTATTGTTTAGCTACATATATTCTGTGTAGGTTCAATACATTTACATGGTATCATATCTTATGGACTACTAATCAAAATCTACACCAAAAATGTTTTGCAGGTACAAAAGTTTGAAGACAACAAAATGATGGATTATTACCTAGAAATACTTCTCACGCCTCATAAATATTTGGAATGGAAGCCAAAAATTCTTCTTATGCTCAGATGCAAAGGCTTGTACCAAATAACTATGGCAATGGAAGTAGAGCTTGATGCTACCAATGAGAAAAACAATTTTCTCAATAGACAAGATATGGCCATAGGATGTATCCTCTATTTTATTTCTCTCGAAATTCTCCATCAAGTATATGATGACTCACAAGAATTCACTCCAAATTAATCATGGAGAATATTGGAGGTTTTATTTTGTAATAAGGAAAATGCATGTAAAATGTTGACAAGATAGAGAATGGATAAAATCCACTGGAAGATAAATCATCTCAATTTGAAGAGCCTTCTACACAAGTATCTGCACAAATTTGTATTCCAATAATTGAGATAATGTCTACTCCATTTCATATTTGTTTTCTGAAATTCATGTGGAAGATATATGGCATGCATCTCAGGAGTCACATGCAGATATTTTTCCATGCTCAATGCATGCATCTCAAGAGAGAAAAAGAGAGTTTAGAAACATAGTTCCTCTCGAAAAAATTCCAATTTAAAAAAAAAATCGTCCGAAACAGAGTTCGGAAATTGAAGTTATAATCTTTTTAAAATCAACAAAATTTCAACATTTTTCCGGAAACGACTGCACGATTTTCAAAGTTTCATTCAAAATTTATTTAGATATTTTTCATTACAAGAAGATAAAGTGGATATGTGTGGAAATATCAATGGTGCATATACTTCATTAGATCCATGCATACATATATATCTTCAGAAAAATCTTCAATGAGAACAAACTTGCACAATTGCGAGGTCTTGTTGGAGTGAAGGACAGGGTTGCTTAGCAACTACTTTTTGTTTCTTCTCATTTTTATTTTTTTTATGCATTGTAATTTGAGGGAGGGTTTTTCCCATGAGGTTTTCCCTCTTTCCTTGTTTATTTAAGTGTATCTTTTTTATTTGGGTACCTAACATGGCCTCGTAGTCATGACCCATTCTTTATTTTCACCATAGTGATGTTCAAAGGTGGTGTTGGAGTTACTTCACACACACGTAGGATTTATTTTTCTAAGGTTATTCCTATTAGTCATAATTAGTCATTATCTAGTCTCCTATATTTTAGGGGAGAATATTTCACCTGAAGAATATTCTTTTCCAGCTGACACTTCAGTTTGACTAGTTGAGTTAAGTTTAGATGTTGCATTGGTTTTGTCACCATGCAACATTGGGATCATCACTAAGTCACTACTCTTTGTTCAGTCAGTTAACTGAAGACTAGTTGACTAGTTAACTCAACTAGGTGGCAGTTCACTCCCGTAATTGCCTGAGAGACTAGACTAGGTGGCAGTTTACTCTTGTAACTGATGGTGTGTGTCCAGATCAATCTATACCACCACTATGGATCATTAGTTACTCATCTATCCTATATATATTGTAAATTATTCACTCTTTATGTGTGGAAAACAGTTAATGAGAATTCTTCCATTCTTTCTCTCCTTCTTATTTTCCAATTCTCTCTACAAATGTGTGTATTATTGTTTAACTAGATCTATTCTATGTAGGTTCAACACATTTACATATTCGCAGCTCTGCGAGAATATCCATCTAGGTGAGGTCTTACTTCTGCCTCCTCTTCGTCTGTCAACATCCTATGATGTGAACTCTCAGCTGAGCTCATCTCTTCATCCTTGGCCACCTAGTAGTCTACGAGATCCATCAATCCCTTCTAATTTCCCACCTGGAAATATAGGAGACTCTTGCTAGATATCTTTCCCTTATGACTAAGGGCTTCAGCATGCCTCAACCACCTTTTCAGCCTTTGTTTCTTCCTTCTGGCCAAAAACTTCTTAACGAGACATCTGACTATTCTCCTCAAAGGCCACTCATACCTCCAATGTACCTTTAACTCCTGCTACATATTGAATGCTTTCTCCTCCATCTGTGCTCAAATCTCACTAAACTCTTGGTCCATCTCCACCTTTCTCTTTTGCGAATGGACTTTTGCTCGACCATTTTTATGACCTTCAATGGCCATCTTCACCTTCTACCTACCCTCCTGGAAAATTTGTTTCTCATTACAAAACTGAGAGCATATTCAACTTCTCCTTCACCTGAAATCTACAAATGAAAACTTCCTCTGATACCACTTCAGGTGATATCAGACTATCTCCTTTGCCTCCTCCTTCACCTGTTATCTACATGCAAAATCAATCTCTCCCTTCACCTGCTGTCTACATGTGAAATCAATCTCTCCCTTAACCTATTGTCTATAGGTGAAATCAAGATCTCCCTTCACTTGTTGTCTACAAGAGAAATCAAGCTCTGATACCACTTTTGGTGAAAACCACCCCCTTTTATCCCATCAAAGAGGGGCCATCATGACCTCCCAGTCTAGGATCATTCTATTCGTTGAACTGAATGGTTCATCGACTCCTGGTGGAATTGATTTCAACTTGAAACATGCCCTTTTTACTTCCTCGACACATGTGATGTGGCACCTATGGAACCTCTCCTTGTGCTTTTAACTCTTACACCAAGGAGCGCTAGCTCTCGATGCTAGACTTCCTCGTTGATGTGACAATGGACTAGGACCATGGGCCAATTTCCTTCATGACCCCGTGCTTCAGGACTTTCACAAGATGCTTCCTCCTTTTCCTGATCCCTGAATCACTGAATTCTCCAGGACTAGATCTATGGTCCAACTTCCTCCAACAATCAACGGTCATAATCACTTCGCGAGTTCAGACTTCATGAGTTCTTTATTCTCCCAACTCTGCCTTTCCCGATTTTTGAATCAACAACGTACTGATCCAACTCCACGTGTCCTTTATGGATGGATGACCAATATTTACTTCGGCTCTCGGATCTTCGAGTGTTCTCCTCCTGGCTTATTCTTAAGGGTTCCTCCTCTGAAATGCACAGATATCTACCACGTTCTCCTCTAGATCCAATGGTCTAGATTTGAATCGCTCTTTGTGACTTAGCAAAGATCCTTGTTTTCTCTCGACGAACCTTCCGAAGCTCCTGTTCTTGAAATTCTCAATCTTCTGCCACTTGTCTCCTCCGACGACGGAACATTTCATTGTCTTCGGGACTTTAGCGAGTCCTCAAATTCTTTGCACACTTTGTGCAATTTCACCTTTCGATACTTAGGTTGTTCTCAAACCCTTTCTGCACTCCTTGTATACTTTTGCACAGTCTCTTCTATGAATTTTCTCGGCTTGAAAACCTCCAAGGTTTCCTGTTCCTTTACGTCCTTCAGTGGACTTCTTCTTTCCCTCCTGGAAGTCTCTCTCTCTGCTTCCTGATCTTGTAAGGTGAACTAACAATACCTTATGTGTACTCCTTATTCTTAGCTTCGTTATTCGACAACTTCTCCCTCGACCTTATGGAAAGGTTTAAGGCATATCCTTTCCTTTGTCGACACACTCCTTGCAAATCCTTCCTTCACCAAAATGTTCAGCAATTCTAGGGTTCTCCAACACCTTCAACCATGTTGCTTCTATTTATGCTTAGAATAACTCGATGCCCTCCTAGAAGAGTGTTTCAGAGTGTTCAGTAACTTTGAACTATGCTTCTTCATACACAGTCTTTCTTTTCAAGGAACTTAACTGCCTTGAAATTTCTCCTTGAGTCTGTAAATTAATCTGGTGTGCACTCCTGATAACTTCTTTTCTGACTCCACTGAGTTCAGACTCACATTCCTTGCATCGGCTTACAAAGTTTGAAATTTCTGTTACGCACTCCTTGTACTTAGCCTAGAGAACTTGACTTAAATCAACACACTCATGGATAGAAAACTATATCTCTATCCCTACATATGATTTCTAACATTCATCTACAATTTAAAAACATGTAAAAGACATTAATAACACAACATCCATTACATAGAAATATAAAACAGGAAAAACTGACATTTTCTATTAATGGTGGAATGTCAAATTACAATAGTGGAGTCTAAGCTACAACTGAGTCTCAAATATCTCCCCTTACAACCTCTTACAACCAAACTTATACTTGGCAACAATACAAAGATTTATATAAGAGGGGCTCAACAAGCTTCCCTCACAAGCTAAACTAGTGGTGTCAAATCACCATTCAAAATGCCTATTGAAATGGAAAACTACAATGATGGAAATTTGCTCCAAATCGGATGTAGATCCATTCTGTCATCAACCACTTAATGACGACCTTATCTCCATCTTGTGTGAAAGCATGATTTGGTTCTTCTAGCTTGTCTTCATTAATTTCCTGGATCTCGCCTTGGATTCTGAAGGGAAAATGGGAGGGCGGTGCCTCTCCTCCCTTAATTGTGCACCATGTGTGAAATCTGACTGTTGCATGCCGAGGTGGAGTGATGCTCCTACATCACACAATACCTCACTTGTACCTCATGGAGCAATACCCATCGTCTTCCAAAAACAATTTGGTCTGGTAGAAGTCATCTAAATGAACCAAATATGTATGGTGGTGAAGTGGGTCTTTGTCTGTGCATGTGGACATCACAAGCCAATCTATGTCTTATAACTCCATGTATTCAACCTGAGGGTCTCGAGACATCATATCCTTATTTATCCATAGAAAATGGGGATAACAATGTTGGAGTTACTTCACACGCACCTAGGATTTATTTTTCTTGAGGTTTTTATTTGTTTATTATTCATAATTAGTCATTATCCAGTATCCTATATTTTAGGAGAGAATATTCCACCTGGAGAATATTCTCTTTCAGTTCACACTTCAATTTGACTAGTTGAGTTGATTTTAGATGTTGCATTGGGATCATCACCATGCAAAATTGGGGTCATCACCATGATAATTTGACCTTTCCTTGGTATCATCACTAGAGTGGTGCATTAGCCTTGATTCCTTGAGTTAACTCCTCACTACTTTCTGTTCAATCAGTTAACTAAAGACTAGTTGACTAGTTAACTGAACTAGGTGGCAGTTCACTCCCGTAACTGCTTGAGAGACTAGAATAGGTGGTAATTCACTCCTGTAACTATTGTTCTATGTCTAGATCATTCTATACCACCACTATGGTGACTTGTTTCACCTCTACTTAAACTCATTGAGTTATACAGAGTATATCATGTGTAAATTATTCATTATTCACAAGAGTTAATGAGAATTCTTCCATTCTTTCTCTCCTTCTTCTTCTTTCTCCAATTCTCTCTGAAAATGTGTGTATTATTGTTTATCTAGATATATTCTGTGCAGGTTTAACACATTTACATGGTATCATAGCCGAAATACTGCTAAGAAAAAGCTACACCAAAATGTTTTGCAGGTAGAAATGATTGAAGACAACGGAAATATAGAACTCCAAAAATAATTCATTCTGACACCTTACAACTATTTTTCATGGAAGGATAAAATAGCCATACATCTCTGATCCAGAGGGTTGTATAGGTTAACCATGAATACATATACAGAACAAACATCAGACATAGAAAAATCCAAGTACTTAAATCGCATGGATAAGGCACTTGGAACAATTTGCAGTCTTATTTCTCTTGATCTCCTTTTTCACATATCTTCCTGTAAGACTCCCAATGAATCCTAGAAAATATTGGAAGAGCTCTTTTGAAAAAAATATGAGATTAGGGGACACATTTTGGAGGTGGAGCTTCCCACATTCCATACTGTTAGATTCACCTCTGGAGCCACCTGGAAGATTCCTTCTCTTGAGGACTTTATCGAATCCCTGACACAAGAGCAAACCAAGCTCATCAATATGGGCACAATCAAAGGCCCAAGGGAGCATGCACTCATTGTGCATGATGGCAGCCAAAAATATCAGAAATATAAAGATAAATATAAGAGGAAATATCATGCACATACGAAGAAGGAAGGGTACACAAAAACCTTCACCGATGTCTCTAGATCCAAAGGAGAAAAGGGAAGAAAAGGAGAGAAATGCACATATTGTCACAAAGGATTCCATTCGCAATATGCATGCATGCAAAAAAAAATAGATATGATGTCTCAGATACTTTAGAAAAACAACCTTGGAGATCGCATCCCCGAGGGTGCAAAGAAGAAGAAGCCAGAAGATCTGAATTCCAAGAAAGGAAATTCTAGCCATGCCTTGATTGCCATCAACTCATCTCCCAATGCTTGGATCGTAGATTCAGGAGAATCACATCACATGGTTGCCTTAGAAGTAGTCTATTATTCATTGGATGCATGCAAAGGTCCTCCTATTTTGATGGGGGGCAACTCTTCTGTCGAAGTCACTGGGAAAGGAAGGATTGAACTCACCAACGAAAGCTTCAAGAATGTGTTGCATGTTCCCAATCTTTCTGTCAACCTTCTCTCTGTGTATCAAATAATGAATTCTGGTGCTGGAAATAAATTTGTGTTCACACCAAATGCTGCAGACATATACGGCATGCAAACCAACTCCAATGTTTCTACCGGTGAGGTAAATCATTGATCCGTCGGATCTCAACATATGTGCATGTAAAAGCTATGAATGCTTATCATTAGTTTGCAATTTGATTATTTAAAATCATTAATGTGATTATTAAATGCTGAAATATGCAAAACTGAAAGCAATAGAAAGAGAATATGGAATAGAAAATGAGAGACAAGAACAAAAGAGTTTGATAACGGAGTTCACCCCCTTCACTGGGCTACGTCTCCGGGTCCCTCTCCAATGGGTACCGATCCAATTAATGGCTTTTAAAACGGTACAAAATATTTCTGGACATCAACTTCGGCCATAGAACAGTCTGTGGTACAGAAGCCTTCAAGACCTCCTCTCTAAAAATGACCAAATGGCCTTCAAAATACAAAGAAGCCAATTTATGCAGAGAATGGTCGACTTCAGAAAGAACACAACATTGGAACAATTTACAGCAAAACGCTTTCTTCTGTTCCCCGTCTTTGTAAAAACGAATTCAACAGTTGTTCAAAATGGAATGCTGGACAAATTGCAACGAATCTCTCCTCCGTCCTCTGTCTCCGTCCCTGTCCTCGCTTTGGCTGAAACCCTAGGTTATAAAGGTGCAGGTCGAGAGTTCAATCCTGGATTAGGCGCATTTGATTTCATCTCTGCGAGATTTTTGTAACAAAAGGATAAATTGTTGAGTTCTAAATATGGTTGAAACAATGGATTTAGTGGCTAGTATCATGTTGATCAGGGTCGATCATGAGTTCGATTCTCCCACCAAAATGTTCCAACAGCTGTACCAAATGTTATTTTCGCCATTCATTGAACCATATTAGAACTCTGCCATATCTGTGATCCGTCAAACGCTACACCGAATGGTATAACTGCCCGATATGCTGTGCACCAAACCATCCACCAAATGCTGTAACCACCCGATGTTACAACTAACTATTTGAACAAACTGCGCACCCAACTCTAAACGGTTATGGAATGTTACCACTCCATGCAATGACTATGTCACTAAATGCGCACTCCATGTTACAAATGTCGTCGACGTTGTAATGAACCGTTTAGTTATACATTGGATGTGTTGAAAACATATATTAAGTCTAGTTATTTCGCACCATAGTCTGACTATTGTGACTCATCCCGAACCAAGGTATAAATCTAAGCTTTGATTTTATATACCATAACCAATAGCTTTAATAAAACCATGTATGCATTGCCACTTCACTGGCATTGTACCATTTTCTTCTTTATTTGGATCAGTGTATCTTTCATGACGAATGACCCCCTGGATCAATCATCAGTCTAGATTGTATACATTTTCTGAATTCATTGAACATAATTCTACTTTATTGCTTACTCATGTTGATGAAAATAGTAGGATATGGCACGAAAGATTTGGACATTTGAATTTCAGATACATGCAATAGCTAAGAAAGCAAATATTATTTGATGGTCTACTAGGCATTCATTTCTCCAAGGGAGTATGTGAGGGATGTGTTCTCGAGAAACACCCTTAAGAGAAATTCGACAAAGGAAAGTATCAGTGAGATTTCACACCTTTAGATATGATCCAAAGTGACCTCATGGGTACTTTTCTGCATCCATCGATCAACAAATAGAGGTTTGTTCTCATTTTTGTCGATGATTTCTCACGTTTTATTTGATCTACTTTCTCAAGAAAAAATTTGAGGTCTTTAAACACGTCAAAGATTTCAAAGCTTTGGTTGAGACACAGTCCGGAAAAAAGATCAAAGTCCTCCGAACTGATAATGACAGAGAGTATGTGAATCATGAGATTCATAATCTTTTCCACGAGGCAGGGATTCAGTCATAGTATACAGTTCCCTACACTCCGCAGCAAAACAGAGTTGCTGAGCGGAAAAACAGATCTCTAAAGGAGATGGCATCTTGCATGTTGCATGCAAAGTCACTACCACAGAGACTATGGGCCAAAGAACTTAACTATGCAACATACATCCAAAATAGACCTCCCCATAGATATTTCAAGGATAAGACCCCCTACGAGGCTTGGAGCAGCCTCAAACTAGAAGTGGCCCACTTTCGCATTTTTGGTTCACGTGCATGGGCCCAGATTCCCTCTGAAAAGAGGAAGGCACTTGATCCATAGAGAACTGAGTGCATTTTTGTTGGATACCCCGACAATGTGAATGGATATTGGCTTATTGATATTTCCTCAGACTGGCTCATCATTGAGCGTAGTGTCCAATTCGAGGAAAGTGTCTCGCATGTACCTTAGCAGCCGCATGTAGACACCTTTACTCTTTCACCTGTCCGAGATGATGAGCATGCATATGCTGACTCTTATTCAGATGAGAGTTCTAATTTTGAGGATTCAAATTTAGATTCAGAGTCAGTATAGTCAGATGCAGAGTCAGAGAATCTAGATGGAGTTCCAGAGCCAGAGCAGAGGCCCACGTGGGAACAAACTACTCTTCAGGATGCAGGGTATCTTGTAGGTGATCCAGTCGATACTAGGAGGACTCGATCTGATTTTGAGGAGCCTCTTATTGCACTCATTTCCACTGAACCATTGCCTTCTAGGCATCTTTTCTTGGTTCAGTCTTCAGATCCACAGTCTTATGGCGAGGCTGCTGGAAATCCCTTTTGGGAATCTACCATGTAGGAGGAGTACAACTCCCTCCTCAAGAACCAGACTTGGGATCTGGTTCCTCCTCCCTCTGGGAAGAAACTTGTCAGATGCATATGGGTCTATAAGACCAAGAGTGCAGCAGATGGACATATCAACAGATACAAATCCAAGCTTGTCGCCAAAGGCTTCCAGGAGGTTCATGGTATTGACTACGATGAGAAATTCACTCCAGTAGCAAAGATGGATTCCATATGAATGGCACTTTCCATTGAGAAAACCAAGGGATGGGAAGTCCATCAGATGGACGTGAAGAATGTATTTATTCATGGTGGTTTCCTTGAGTAGATCTACTTGGAGAAAACCCAGGGATTTATGTAGGACTCATATTTGGTATTTCGACTGAAGAAGTCACTTTATGGCCTCAAGAAGGCTCTGAGGGCATGGTATTCCAAGATGGAATCCTACCTGTTGTCACAAAACTTTGTACATTGTAAATCAGACCCAAATGTATGCATGCCCTGGACGGTTGATTCACTTCTAATTTTAGTTTTGTATGTTGATGATTTGTTGATCACCGGTTGCTCGACTTCAGTGATTTTTGCAGTCAAGAGGATTCTTCATGACAGGTTTTTAATGATGGACATGGGTCCGCTACACTTCTTCCTTGGACTTGAGATTAGCTAGGATGTATCAGGCATCAAACTATCTTAAGCCAATTATGCACAATATCTCCTTGAGAGATTTCACATGACAAACTACAAGTCTTCTCCAACTCCCTTCCTATCAGGAGTCAAACTTGAGGATGGCGAGGAGACTCCACTAGTTGACATCACACTATACAGACACCTAGTGGGGAGCTTGTTGTATCTTACACACTCCAGACCAGACCTCTCATATGCAGTTGGCATAGTTTCCAAGTTCATGCAATAGCCGCATGAGCTACATTGGAAAGATGCAAAGTGTATCCTTCGATATGTACAGGGCACCATCACCTTTGGGATTCATTATGAAGTATAATCTACATTATATCTCATTGGGTTTACTGAATTTGGCTAGGCTGGAAATAGCGTTGATCGCAAGTCCACATCTGGTTACTCACTCAGTCTTGGTTCCGGGCCTATTTGTTGGTTGAGAAAGAAGCAAGATGCCATTGCTCTATCTTCAGTCGAGGCAGAGTACAGAGGGGTAGTTAACATAACCATTCAATCTATGTGGCTACAACATTTTCTCACTGAGTTGGGCATTCAGTTTCATCGATCGATCGTCATCTGGTGTGACAACTAGAGCACTCTGAAGTTCTGTAGAGATCCAGTTTAGAAGTAGTAGATGAAGCACATCGAGATCCAAATACACTACATATGGGACTTAGTACACAAGGGGATCATCAAATTATAGTTTTGTCCTTCAGGAGAATAGACGACATAAATTTTCACCAAGACCTTCACTGAGCAGAAATCCCATTCTTTGTGAGGTCGTCTTAGAGTGAAGGACACAGTTGCCTAGCAACTGTAGTTCTTCTTTTTACATACATTGTACCTTGAGGGGGGCATTTTCCCATGAGGTTTTCCCTCTTTCTTCACTTTATTTTGAGTGTATATTTTGTACTTGGGTACCTAACATGGCCTCGTTGTTGGGACCCGATATTTATTTTCATCATAGTGATGTTCAAGGTGGGTGTTGGAGTTACTTCACACACACCTAGGATTTATTTTTCCTAAGGTTTTTATTTTTTTATTATTCATAATTAGTCATTATCCAGTCTCCTATATTTTAGGAGAGAATATTCCACCTGGAGAATATTCTCTTTCAGTTCACACTTCAGTTTGACTAGTTGAGTTGAGTTTAGACGTTGCATTAGGATCATCACCATGCAACATTGGGATCATCAGCATGCTAATTCGACCTTGAATTGGTATCATCACTAGAGTGGTCCATCAGCCTTGATTCCTTGAGTTAACTCCTCACTACTTTCTGTTCAGTCAGTTAACTGAAGACTAGTTGACTAGTTAACTCAACTAGGTGACAGTTCACTCCCGTAACTGCCTAAGAGACTAGAATAGGTGGAAATTCACTCCCATAAATGTTGGTGTGTGTCTAGATCACTCTAGACCACCACTATGGTGACTTGGTTCACCTCAATTCAAACTCATTGAGTTATACAGAGTATATCATGTGTAAATTATTCATTATTCACAATGGTTAATGAGAATTCTTCCATTCGTTATCTCCTTCTTATTCCTTCTCCAATTCTCTTTGCAAATGTGTGTATTATTGTTTAGCTATATCTATTATGTGCAGGTTCAACAGTTTTACAAACAACACCAATCCTTTTTTCACCCCTACTAATAATGTTAATATTGAGTGCCCTCTCTTCAGGGATAGGTCATGGATTAGAATTAATCAAATTGGTGCCTCGATGCCTTGTGCAATATTCTAATTTTGTGATCAATTCAGGTCAATCATCATTGGCATGATGTTGTTTCTGTAGTGGTCACACAAAGGTATTTTCGGAATATATCAACCTTTTGTGAGTTGTCCCTATTCATCACAGTTATAATGCCAATATGTCCCTCTTCCACTTGTTTGTCTACCTATAAATCCTCCTCCACCTCTATGACCTCCTCCAAACCCTTGAAGAGATTCATCTACCCTAAGTATAGACCGATCCAATCTGTCTGCAAGAGCATACAGATCTCGACACTACTTGGTAGTGTCAACATTTTACCCATAAAATTAACAATAAACTATATTTAGAACATGGGTGTATTTTTTTAGGATTGGGAAATGTTGAGGGGAATTCCCATAAAATTGGAAAATTTCACAATATTCATTATGATGGATTCCTTGATGGTTTGGGAATGCATGGTACTATACAATTCCATTAAATGGTATTGTAGCAGCCACTTTCATGACCCCTCTTGATGATCCTACTGGTGGGGGAGCCAACGGGCGTGGAGGGAATCCTCCACCCCTTGGTTTGGGACATTACATCATTTTATGATCCTCAATGTAGTATCCAATACACCATACATGTGGGTGACCTACTCTAGGAATGGCCATATCTTGAATCTTATCAGTTAATGAATAAATATAGCCTTGTAGTTGTGTGATATTATTGTCATCAGGTGCTCTCATCACCCACAAGTTTCTAGGATATCCCGCCATCGCCTCAATTTTCATATAATGTTCTAAGGCTTCCCCCAAATTAGCTATCCTCTGTTGGGTTAATGGGATTTGAGTTAATGGTAAAATTCCCTAAATAAACCATTCTTGTTGGTGGTATTAATGGATTGGTTTTTCCCGTTTCCCTATCGCATCCTTAAATACTCAGTTATACACCCATTAAGACTCTCCATCTCACTATTTAATATCCTACAACTCAAAGAGAGCCTGTTTTTCTAACTGTGGTAAGAGGAATTCATTTATAAATCTTTGTTTCACTTGGGGTAGGGAGAAATCCTATCCTTGATTATTTCCTATCTCAATGGACTTCGTGTACCATTTTAATGCTCGAGCCCTCAATGCGGTATGAAACTAGGACCAATCATCACAACCCTTTTCATATCTGGAATTCTCCACCTCCTTTCAATCACCACAACCCTTTTCATATCTCAATCATATATAACACTTTTCTCACGATCACTCTCCATACCTCAAGAACTTTCGTAACCTAATTCATGGACCCTTGCTTCAATTACCCTCCTCAGGCATCGAGGTTTACATTTCCATTTCAACCAAAGGAAAAATAAACATTCCCTCTTCCATTAACAAAATCTTAATCCACAGTGGTATTTCTCATAGCAATGTTCCTCGGGATACCTTCTAGAGTACTACTTCTTGCCTTGAGAAAGATTGGTAGTTATTTGTGGAAAATTCAATAATGTATCCCTCTAAAGTAGTCTGTACCCATAAATCCATAGCATAAGAAATATGATGATCCAACCTATGAAGATATGTTATTTATTCAACGATCCAATTATATCATCTTTTGAATCAATCTTTGAATTATGATGCTTCTTACAATCGATCGAGCCACTGGAAAGACCTGTTTTAGGAATAGGATCCAAAATATTTCGTATTTCTCCCTCGGAGGTTCTGAATAAAAGACAACATTGTTCACAACCTCTAATGTTTTTCTCCATAACTCATCTGTTGGATTATTGAGAGGGGGGTGAATCGGTAATGAGCAATTTATACCACTTTTAACCACAATTTATATTCATTTAACTTATTCAACCATGTTCATCAGTTCATCATCAATATATTATTGTATCATAAACATTAACATATGTCAGTGAATGATAAACAATAATACACTCATTCACACAATACACATTACACCAATATTTATGTGGAAACCCAATGCGGGAGAAAACCACATAATGATTTTCTTATATGTCAAAAAATTACATTCAAGGAAGCACCAAATTTTGATTCTCTAGCTCCAACTTGAAGGAGTATCTAACCCCTTAGTTTCTCAGGCTCCAAAATTAAGGAATCTAAAACTCCCTAAAGTCTCTAGCTCCAACCAGAAGTAGGTTACAACCCCCTATGTTCTCTATCTATAACCAGAAGGGGGCTACAACCACCTAGTTCTCAGGATCCAACCTGAAGGAAGATTCAACTCCCTAATTCTCTGGAACCAATCAAAAGGAGGATACAACCCCCTTTCCTTGCCTCATCCAGCCACCCTGAAATATAAATCCCGAATGTAAACAACCTATCACTTTCATTGAATCAACCAATGCCATTCTCACTCTATCACTGCCAACTGATAACCTGTCAACCTGTCCAGCCTATCATTGTCACAACAACCAGTACCATGCATTAATCATGCATCAACCTGTACCTCAACATGTACCATCAACAAGTACATCAAACATGCACCAAACCTATATATCAACCTGTACCATCAACAAGTGCATCAACCATGCACCAAAACTATACAAATAACTTGTCACAACATGTCATAAGAACCTATCACAACAACTTGTCTCATCAATCTCATCAACCAAATCATAACTACTCACCAAGATCAATCACCAAGACAAATCTGCACAATATCACCAAGATGTGCATCAACCAAGACTACTCACAAACATCAATAATATGTACCTCAACCAAGATGTGCTTTTAAAAGTATACCAATACATGTATGCCACATCACCCATAAACCATGTGTCAATAATAGTACTAGCATTTACCAATTGTGTATCAACTATAGATCAAACTACAAATCATCAAGTTGTACCAACATCACCATATAATACACCTCATTTATGTTCCAACTCATCAAATATATGTTTCACCATGTACCCGAAATGTACCTCAACCATATACCAAAGACATATGCCAATATAACCAAGAAGAGTTCTCTAGCAATACATTACAATATCCATAGGTCAAATACCATAAACCCTCACATCAAACCATGTCCCAAACCTCACTCTTCTATAGCCTCCACTGTGTACCAATCATATACAAATAACACTAACAAAATCCTCTCACAATGTACCATAAGATATGTCAATAAAACTCAGGCATGCACCAATAATCAAATCTTCCTCAAAACATTCATTACAACAAGGTCTATGCAGCCAATAGTGCCTCTAAACATGTATCAAGGATGTGCCTCAACAGATAAATGATATACCTCTAGCTAGCATCACATAATCATGATATACCTCATAAACAAAGTGTCATAAGATCACTAATAAAGTACTTAGCTTGACCATCAATATACCTTAACAAAAATGCCTCAATCCACACACTAAGGGTTTGTACCATGCATCCAAGATATGCCTCAAGATTATAAACCAAAACTAAACCATATAACATCATCAACACCCTTAAAAACACACATAAAATCATACCTTTAGCTCTATTACTGACATGGAACATCAGATCTCAAATGTCCATACCTCACTTAGCTTATGTAGCCTGTTCCTAGCCTTTTTCCAAACTTTACCAATGCCTCGCTTGTTGCACACTAGTTGACACACGAGTATGCCTCTCTAGACACCTATAGTCTGACCAACGAGGAACTCAGTAATTATATTTTTTCAGAAACCCTTTCCCTCTATAGCTCTGAAACTTTGTCGTCAAACTTTCTTCGCTTCCTCAACTTTGCTCAACCTCAAATTTGTCAATTATACATGTTAATAACCTTTCACAAAATAGATATTCAACTAAGTTCAATAGGTTCTAATGTGAGTCCCTTTATCTCTTATTTATACTCTCCAAGTGGATTCCTTTAGGGGTTATCTTCTAATTGTTTTACCCAACTTCCCTCTTTTAGGGATAACCCACTTTCAACTACTTTAGCCACTTGAAACCACTTTATCCAGAATTAGTAAACTCACCACTTCTTGTTGCAATTAATTTATTTTTAATTATTTTCTTATTGAAACAACTTTACCCACGATTAACTCTTAGTTACAACCAATTTGACTATTAAACATCTTCTAGGAGCTTCTAGAATAATTGACTTCGTTGACCTTCTAGGATATTCTAGATAACTCAAAGGAGTTCTCCAACTTCACAAAGCCATAACTCCCTAACCGTGAGGAGTTATTTGACATACCACATATCACCATAAATGTCACGACATATACTATCCATAAAAAATAGTCTCACTTATAGAAACACGAATATTCATATCTTAATTCCTCAATCAAAATCACGTTCCTTAGCCACATCTATGGGGATACCAAAATGTGATACCGAACATACTCAAGGGTTTACATCAATATCTAAGGTGATCCGGATTTATGTAGGAACACAATGAAATACATAAATACACATAAACGCAGAGATGCAGCAGAAATAAGACTTCATTTCATTAATAACAAATGACTGAAATATGATTACATGCAGAATGGAAATAAACTAGCTAGGGCATTGGTAGCTTATCTCTGAGAAGAGATGTGGCAGCTACTGGCCTCTGAACTGTGTTACAATGAGGATTTAAGGCCTATTATTATTGAGAAACAATGGAAAACCCTAAACATCCAAAGACCTAACCCTAGGAGATGAAACGCCAAGACTATGAGCCTTGTTTGGGTAAGTTGGTACATCAACTTCCCGGGGATGTAACTTTGGCATACGATCTCTATTTGACACGTTCCATACCTCGTTAGAAATATCTATAGGAGGAATACAAATTTTGGGTGAGCAACATGATCTACGATCCATGTTGCTCCCCATTTTCTGAAAAAACGTCGTTTAAGGCCTCAAAATGGCTCCGGAAGTTCATGACCCGAAAAACTACTAAAAATAGTAAACTGTGTGGAAACTGAAAAACTAAAAGAAGCAATGGTGGGGGTCCAAGTGGAATAGGTGGGTGACCACCAATATCCACCTAGATCATTCCTCCCCCCTTAGGAAGCAATGGTCCCCATTGCGTTGAGTTCCTCCATGAGATGAGGAAAATTCTCTTGAACTTGGTCCCTAGTGAGCCACTTTCCTTGGTGAAGGAGTTGGCCTTCTTTGAAAACTCGATATAGAGGTATCCTTTGTTTTCGAGTGTGATTGATTTGTGTATCCATGATCTTATCAGTTCTGGCTTGTTCCATGCACTCTGGATTTAAATCTGTTGGTGTGAGTTGTTCTGCCATATCGGATGTGTCTAGTAGAGGTGGAAAGTAGGGCCAAAGGCAGTCCACATTGAACATTGGGTGTAGACCAAGGAATGGTGGAATGCTGAGCTCAATGGAATTTTCCCCTATAGCCTTGGTGAGGGTGTATGGCCCATATTGGAGCAGACGAAGCTTGCGGTGGGGTCTAGTGAGGCACTCCTTTTGCAAATGCAGCCACACTTTGTTGCCCACCTAGAAGTTGTGTGGCACCTGATGTTGATCATGTCGTTGCTTGTACTTAGCATTGGCTCTATCCAAGATGTCATGAACCCGTTGGTGGATGTGTTGAATGTGCTCAATGAATTTGTTTTCCTTGTCAGCCTCAGACTGGAAATGAGATGAATCTTCTTGAGTAGCCACAAATGGTATGACTATGTCAATGGGACATAGTGGCTGGAATCCCAAGCCCACTTGAAAGGGGTTGTGGCTGGTTGAGCTATGGAGAGCCCAATTGTATCTGTGTTGTACATAGGGGAGTCTCTCATCCCATGTGTGTGGATTCTTTGAATTGTACATGCACAAAATGTGTATGATCATCTGGTTGACGACCTTTGTCTAGCCATCATTTTGCAGATGGAAAGTTGTGGACTTGGTGAGCTTGTTGTCTAGCATCGACCAGAGGCTAGAAAAAAATGTATTGAGGAACGTACTGTCC
>JZKD02S1707506.1:268128-287123 GCA_000966675.3 Picea glauca
TATATAGATTTTATATTATTGATAAAATAGCCCTCAATTTTTCCTATGTATCATGGGGATTCGCCCATTTATTATACATATAAATTTAGGGGGGGTTCTTAAAATCACCCCTGGAAATGGTTATAGAAACCCTCACTTGTATCATTGTAACATTAGCAACATTATCAATCAAGAGAGCATAGAGAAGAAGAAGCAGAGAGTTGTGTAGAAGAACCCCATGTACATAAGTTCTGGATTAATACAAAGATCTTTAGTTCAGACTCAGGGTGTTCAATTTCTTTATGTGTTTATACATGTTGATTGATATGTGCTTGTTTACTCTCTGTTATGCATTTTATTTGATGCGTGAATGTTTGATTTCATATTTAATGTGTGAAATCTAAAGAGAGGGAGAGTAAGGAATGAGTTTCAATTGTTTCTTTGTCTGAGCAAGAGTTTTTCTTGCAAGGAGTGCAGTGAATTTTTCCACAAGGTGTGCATTGATAGAAGTCAGAGTTCGTCTCTGAAATCTTAGGAGGGATAGCATTGTTCTCATTCTCACAGAAGTACAACTTAAGAACATGAGCCGTGCAAAGTGTGAACTGGCTGAGAAGAGTCTCAAAGTTTGAAACCTGAGGGAGTTGTTGAAAAGACTGTTGTCGCAGGGAGTGCACAGAGTTGAAGAGGTTCAAATACTTGGAAGTATTTGAAGAATTTCCACAAGGAGTGCGCACAGGAATTTTCAATCAAGATCAGGAGGGATAGGATCTTCGAAATTGTTGAAGAAAAGATCAAGAGGGCTAGTTCTTTGAAGTGTCAGAAGGAGGTGCAGTGACATTGTTTATTGGTGAATAAAGTTTTGTGGAGGCGTACTTGGTCATTTAGCAAGAGTTGTTAAGGAGGTCTTGGATGGTCAAAATTCTCCTTGGAGGATTCGCGAAGTCTCGGAAGCCCTCAGATCTTGCAGAGGAGAAAGAAGGTTACAGTGAGTGTTTTTCTAAGTGCAAGCTCAGGAGAAATCAGACCATAGTATTTGAACCAACAAGTGCCGTTGGATCACTCACAAAATCTCATTTCAGGGTTTTGGGAGTTGGAGAACTGAAATCCTTGCTTCAAGATTCATGAGGTTGCGAAAGGCAAAGTCCCGAAGGGGTGAAAGAGTTTGTGTGGGATAGTTATTGGTGAAGCACATTAGAACTCGGTATTTCAGGGTTTCGTGGGTTGAAGAGCTGAAGGCTTAGCATCAGGATTTGCGAAGTCATGAAGTCCGAGAACTCCAAAAAGGTGGGAAGTTCCATCCTGGGACCCGCATTGATGACGTGTCAAAATTTCACCATTTTGGCATATCAGAGGATAAGAGGTCAAGAATTTTGTCTCGAAAGTCCCAAAGTCACGAAACCACGAAAGAATATGAGTTGTTCGCTGGAAGGAGGACACGTGTCGTGAGATCCTCTCTATCAAGGATTCAAACATCGGGGTTCAGAGAAGGAAGTCCTTCGACTTCGCGACTGGTGAAGTCACAAAGTTGCAAAATCATGAGGAGCGAGGATAGCCATCAGATCCAAGTTATGGGAGGACCGTTGGATCAAGAACCCCATTGTATTTCGCTCATTCAGGGTTCGGAGGTTGAAAGGAGTCTTTTTGACATCAGAAGTCACGAAGTACCGAAATTCGAGCATGGGGGACATCTGACAGAACCACAAAGTGGGCCCAAGAAATAGAGAGACAGACACACGTCACCTAGTGGAAGGGGTCAACACTTCATTGACTCTCACATATCGGGAATTCGTGAAGTAAGAGCATGAGGGCTCAACGTTGAAACATGCGAAGTGTCGAGTAGCGAGAGGAGCTTGCGTGAATCTTAGCCAGTGGTCATGCGTAGAGGGCACTGATGAAAGAAGAGTTATACCCATTTCGCGATCTCGGGGATCATGAGATTGGGGAGGAAGAGTCGGGACCCACGACTTGCGAACTCATGAGATTGCGAGCTGGGAAAAAGAACCTATGGATCGATAAATTGCAGATTCCAGCGAGGAATCAAAAGGAGCCGCTTTGGCTAAAAGAGATAGAGAATGATCCTGTGAGCGGATCTCAGTCCCGAGGGCGGATAGGTCTGCGTCAAAATCATAAGTTGAAATTATTTTAAATAGATATGCATGTGTGAGTTATAAAGTTGTGTGTGAAGTACGTGAAAAGAAAATTATGAATGAAATATGATAGAATATATGCACATGTTTTAACATGTGGTTTGAATGTATGTATACCTATATTCCTTATGGAAATTTTAGGAACACAATTGAAATGATGGAGCTCATGCTAACTCATGGGTTGAGATCATTTCAGGTGACAATGGATATGCACCAAGAAATTTGCATGTTGAAGAAACCCCATGTGGGTGGACATTAGAAGGACTCTGTAAGGAGAGAAGAGCTTTTAAAATTAAGGATTGTTGGAAATTAGGAAATGGGTTGTAAAAATCTATTTGTATAAGAATCTTGGATTGCATTTAAATATAATACATGTGTGAAAGACATGGAAATGAAGGATAACCATTTTTTTATTTCCATATATGGTCAATGTGCATGGATGCACTATATTGAAATTGAAATTGTAGGTTAACCTTGATGTGTTAGTGTGTTTATGCATTCAAGGAAGGATAACTCTTTGAATTAGGAAAATTCAAGATAGACTTGACTAATATTGTTCAATAAATGGAGCAGGTAGGCCCACGAATAGGGCATCATGACGAAATAATGTGGATAAATGGGGACACCCTTCTCACTCTAAGATATGATCTAAGCTATGATTTGTTTAGCAGATTTTTATGCTTTAAAAGAACATTTTTGAAAGAAAAGGAATTAGTGAATATGTTTGAATGAATAACCTGGTTAAAGACACAGCATGAAAATGTTATATAGGTCATGGAAATAGCTCATCCATGTTGACAATTGCAAAATTGAGCAAGAGGAGCTAAAAATGGGAGAATTCCTTGACCCCTTTACTATTGTTTATTTTGTTTATCTAGGATAAGGAATTGAGGTGATGTTATGTGTAAATTTTTTAGGCACAAAAATGTTGATGGTTGTATAACAACAAAATAAAGGAAATATGTTTATGTTTTCACCTAATGAACACATTGGGGAATAATGTGGTAGAGTGTAATTAGATATGCTAGTACATATATAATTGTTGATTTGAATATATTATGCTACATGCATAATGATTTGGCATGATAGATGATATAATTGTAGTTATAATTGTTGTATGTAGGAAAGATTGGAGTTGTTGAGGGGACAAATACCAATGTTGAACAACCTCGGGCAAAGGATAAATATAAGAAGTGTTTTGTTAAAAGATTGAAAAATGTACCTCATGAGTCCCCATGTAGCATATCATTGATAAGGTAATACCAAGAATATTGTTGGGAGCCATACAGGTATAAAGTTTTCATGTCAATGTGGCATGATATTTGAAATGGATTAGGTAAGGATCCCTTCTAAAATATTTTATATTCTAATGATATAATTTTACTTTTGATTGACTGTTGTATGTCAGTAATACCTAAGAAGAGTAAGATTTAGGAAAAGAGGGAGGAACCTATGGTAGTCAAAGATGGTTAAAATCCTTGCATGAAATTCATGAATACATGTGTCATGAATGAATTGATTAATTGTGAAAGATTATGAATAGAAGTGATCACAAGCAACATGATGGTTAAAATGAATTGAGGAGATGCATGGAAGAAAGAAGGTATTAGACTACACATTATGGAAGGAAGACCTTCTAGTATCCTAGTAGAATTTTAGAATTATTAGAATAAAGAAATTGGGTGGTCATGAATAATTGGCACCTTGGTTACCATCAAAGATGAGTGCATGGATGCATTTAAGTGAACATTTTAAATTTCATAATTTCATATTATGTTATGTTGACTTGATTTCATGATCATCTTGAGGTAGGAGACATACTCTTGTTGTGTAAATAAATGATAGTAAGTAGCCATGGGGTGATAGGTTGGATGAAATTTCCAACCTACCATGGTGGAATGCCTAACATAGATGTGTGGAATTTTGGAGGAAATGTAAAGATGCATTATGTGAATGTTTCTATGGGTAATTGGCACATTGGATTAATTACATAATATGTTTGATTGCATAATGGGAAGATTGGTATGTTGAAATAATGCATGTGTAAGGAATGAAAATTCCTTTTATTTCATATCAATAATAAATCAATATTATGCAATTGTTAGTATGTGCAAATTTAAGAATTGTTTGTGAGCCACTGCAAGTGTGCAATAAAAATATAATGTGCATGGAATGCTAACAATCTATTTGGATGTGTGAATTTTGAGATTTGTAGGAAGATGGACTTGGATATGGAAACAAATTAAGTCCATAAGGAAGGCCTATGCCTACTATTGCAAAGATCCAAGTTGTTATGAGAAGAAAGTCTCATACTTGTGGTATTTGAGTTACTATTAATTGCCACAATGGGTTAATTGCATAAGATGGTTGATTGCATCGTGGGAAGCTTGGTATTCTGAAATAATGTGTAAGGAATGATAATTCCTTTTATTTCATATCAATAATAGATAAATATGATGCAATTGTTAGTATGTGAATTTTAAGAACTATTTGTGAGCCACTACAAGTTTGCAATGAAAACGTAATGTGCATGGAATGCTAACAATCTGTTTGGATTTATGAAGGTTGAGATTTGCATGAATATGGTCTTTGATATGGAAGCATAGTAAGTACATAAGGAAGGTCGATGCCTATTGTTTCAAAGAGCCAAACCATTATGAGAAGGAATTTTCATACTTATGGTATCTGAGTTCCTATTAATTTCCACATTACCTTAATTGCATAAGATGGTTGATTTCATCATGGGAATATTGGTATGCTGAAATAATACAGGTGTAAGGAATTATAATTCCTTTTATTTCATATAAATAATAAATAAATATGATGCAATTGTTAGTATGCACAATTTTAAGAACTATTTGTGAGCCACAACAAGTGTGCAATAAAAACATAATGTGCATGGGATGCTAACAATTTGTTTGGATGTGTGAAGGTTGAGATTTGCAGGAAGATGGTCTTGGATATGGTAGCAGAGTAAGTCCATAAGGAAGATTGATGCATTTTGTTGCAAAGAGCCAAACCATTATGACAAGGAAGTCTCATACTTGTGGTATCTAAGTTCCTATATGGAACACATCTGAAAATGGATATGCGAAATTGGAAATCTGTGGGTAGCATATTTGAATGAATTTTGACTAAAAAATGATGATAATATATAACGATTACTATATTTTTGAATGATACAGGTGATATGATAGATCTGTCCTAGAGGGACAGATGAAGGTTGTTGAACTAGAAAAGCATGGAATAGAAATGAAATATTTATGCATGAAAATTGTTTTAATATGCATGTTGTTTGATGATTGTTGTAGGCATACTACTGAAATGCTAGAAGTCTAGGAGAATGCCAGATTGAGGAGAGAATGAAATTGTTGAAGTGGATTAAATATGAAGGCATGGAAGGTGTTGTTGAGATGCAAAGAACACCGAGGACGATGTTCATTTTGAAGGGGGGGGGATAATGTAAAACCTCATTTTCCTCGAGATTGTAATCATATTTAATAATTAATGTATTGTGATTAATGAAGCATGTAATTGTGTCTATGATTCATGAAAACAAAAGATAGTTGAATGAGGGTGAAGCCTTGAAGTACTAGCCATGCTAACACGAGTGGAACTGGTGAGGTGGAATTGGGAAGTTTTAATGTGGACAAATAGAAAGGTTTCCCAAAAATCTAATATGCGCTACATGACTTGAATGCATTAACCTATCGAAAAGTACCATGTTTACCTTGACCACAAAGAATCTGTTAATCATATGCAAAATGAATGGTTGGAGCAGTTATAACTTCCTTTAAAATTGGTACTTGGAGAAGTAAATGGTTGGATACAATGTCAGACATAAGTACACAGTAGATATTTCCCCTCCGACTTGCTAGATTGACCCTAGGAGCTTGCTTATCATAGAATAAAGTAGGGGTCCCAAGGAATGTAGTGGAAGAGGGAAAAATAAATAGAGGATGCGTAGATGAGAAAAAAAGAAACACGCATAGGAAAACGTCACAGGGAGTTCATATGGGCTAAAGACTGAATCCCAGACAATAGAACAAAGAACAATCACACACATAGATGAGTTTTAGACTCACAAAAAATTGGTGATGAAATGAGTAGAGGAGCTCATGCACATAGCTATGAGTAGAAAATAAGATCTATAAAGTTTTTCAAAAGAAAATAGAAATCTTTCTCAAGAATTGAATGGTCACCCTAGAATAGAGAAGACCCATATCTATACATGAGAAAAAGAGGGTCAGAATTTGATGTTGGTTGGAAATAAACCGACACTGGTAAGGGGAGGTCGTTGAGGAACTATGTAGCAGAGAAGGAAATCCCTTGTGTAGGGGAAATATAGCTTGGAAGGTAGCTGATAAAATCATGGAGGTCTTGAGATTAGTAGGAAGATTGAAACATCTATTGTTTCCAGTGGATCGAAGGAGAGTAACCTTCCTGATTGATTATTTGACATGTTGAGTCAATTGTGAGAGTCCCCTATTGGTATCATTTCCTGGAATGAGGGTGGCTTGCTATAGAAAGACAAAGTGCATCATAGAATATGGTTGGGTGGAAATGCCTTCACCTTCAATTAGTTGGTTGGTTGGAAACAATGTTGAATATATAAGTGTTTACTTTCAATGTATCTTGAATGCTTAATAATGATTATAAAATGTTTCATGTTCATGTTGAAGATTTGAGTTTAATAAATGATTATTAAAATGTTGGGTTAAATGTTTTAAATGTGAAAGTGTATGAGGATGGATAGTGTAGGCCGATAACCCCATATTTTCCCAATTTTTGAAATGGAAAGTTTACAAGATATGGAAACATTTATTTGGGGTTCTTAGTAGAATGCTTCATCTTTCTTGCTTAAGGAAATGGGTTAAAATTTCTTGGAAGTAAAGATGAAACCCCTATAGGAAGAACTAGTGAAATACTATGGGACTGGTAAGTACAAAGATAATCATTAATCTGTTCAAACCCCTGTGTAAACTAGAGCGAACAATAGTCATTGGTCTAGAGTGGAGGATTAATCATGACAGTTCACAAAGGAACTAACCATTTGGGATAAGTCTTGTAATCAATCCTAAAAGGAATCACTGGATCTTGGTTGGACAGGGGTCCACCATCAAGGTTCTACGGTATATCCTTACCTATTACAGAATGGAAGAGGAGTAACCATACCTCCCTACCACCATAGTTTCCAAGACACTTTCCTTTATGTTTCTTCCCCATTTTCCCAGTTCCTAGTTGGGAAATGTTCTAGGAAGGGTTTTGGCTCGATTTACCTTTGTGATCATTGCTCGAAAGGAGGTTTATGGAATGTACCTATGATGTCAGAGTGACACAAGTTAGACTTATTTTCATCTAGTTTAGCCAATAGGAAGTGGACATGAGTCAATTCCTGAGTAGGTGGTCCAAGGAATGGGTCTATGGATTTTGTGCATCCTTGCGACATGGATAGATCCCAGTGACTGGATCTATGATCCAATAAATATTGGCCATTGATCACTTAGAAAATATCATGAGAGACTCATTGAACCACAAAACTAGACCACCAGATGAGTGGAGAGTTGTTTGCGAGAGCCTTGGCGAAGCCTGAGGTTATTTTGCTTGGTGGGGTGAGGTGCCTAGTGAGTTTGTTCCGATGCGTGGTAGGGTGAGGTGCCTAGTGATATTGTCCCAATCCGTGGTGGGGTGAGGTGCTTAGTGGGTTGAGGTTTCTGGTAGTTGTGTTTTCCAAGTTGGGGTATGGTTTTAGGGATCGAACCACTGGATAAATGACAATCGAGAGGGTGTTTGGTAGTGTCAGATGTGGAGATCCACCGGATCCTGGTGCCATGTTGGGCATGGAACTACCTCCTGCCATTTGTGTAAACATGCTTGTCATTTATTGGTCAGGGTGTGCCACATTGGATGGTTGATGTGTACTAACATGTAAATCCACGTTGGATAGTATGAGTGACATGGAGCCATGTGGAGATGGTGAAAGAAGGCCTGAAAACTTAACGAGGTCATAAATTTTGATTATGAACTCGATTTTGAGCATGGTTACATTCATTGGAAAGATATTAAAGAGAATAAATGGATTATGATACCATAATTGGATTTAGAGGGGTGATTAAGAAAGGTGGTTTGAGAAAAGAAAAGAGGAAATTTGTACACCCCACTAACCTAAGAGATTTTAGGGGGTCAGGTGTGTTACAACTTTGTAAACCATATTTCACTAGGATAGAAAAAATTAAATTAGAAACTTTGTCTACCAAATAGTAGTTTTGAAAGAGACCACTCCTCTATATTTAGGAAAACCAACCTTTATATTGAAAAACAAAGTATGAGAAAAAGAATGATATTTTGGTGGGGGCGTGTATGATAACTTTGCACTCTACAATTTGTTTCATAGAAAGTGCATCCACTTGTCCACAAGGAGGAATATAATGTCCAAACCATGCCCAAATTACTAGTCTGAAAGCCTTAATTTTGGACATACATAGTTTCCAATCAACTATTCAAAGTGATATAACCATTTTCTTGTTTGGGAGTGCTAGAAACTACCTTACATATTGAAGTACCTAATTATCTCAGAGATGATTCGACTTATTTGGTCCTTGTTATAGGGGCTAGTCGACCCCACCGACTAGACTCGAAGTGGAAATTAGAGTCAACTGAATAGACAATTACATAATGTAACCGACTAATAAAAAAATGGCATATATATATATATATATATGGATATGTAATAGAATGTAAGAGGTTGTTATGAATACAATAAAAAAAAATTATAGTTCTCTATCACCTTTCATGTATGTATTCATGTCTATATGTTAATCTATATATTGTTGTAGTTTGTATTTCTCCATGAAATAATCTATTGATAACATTCTCATACTTTCCCTCAGACTACAACATTGGTTCCATTACTGGTATTACTGAACTCAGGAATGCATAGAAAAAATGCACATAGATGTTAACTTTAGAGGACATACGTGAATGGTGGGAGCGTAAAATAACCAATTATATAAAAAACTACGCAAGAAGAAATCCACTGACCCTAGTTGAAGCATGAGAGGAATTATTTTTAGAGATGCGCAAACAATTTTTGGAATCCATTCTAGAAGCATTCTACAAATACCTTAGTCAATATGATGCATAGACTCACTCCCAATAAGGAGTTGATGTGTAAAATCATAAACGAAGGAAGAACAAAGTTGAACGAGTGGTTCGAAAGGATTATGCAATACTACATTGAAGAACAAGTAATCAAAGATATATATATACAGTCCAAACCATATAGAATAAATTTTATATAGAACTTCATGACGGGTTTCTTTGTATTGTCTCATCATTACTTCACAAGTTCCTCTTAGAAAAAGGAGCTAGTGACATCATTGAGTATCAAACCCTCCTAAAAAATCCTCCTCCAAATTTTAATTGGAAAGAGAAATAAGATGAGTGCAAAAAATTCATGGAATCTAACTATAAAGACACTAGAGAAGCTTGGGAATACTTCTTAAAGAAATGATCATAAAAATAATGAACACCATTGACTGGGAGTAATTCGGGTCGATATTGGGGGGTTGTATGATCCGCGAGATGTCATAAAGTTTAATTGAAGTCAAATCACACCCAAGTAAAAAATGGTATAAGTCAAGAGGAATATAAAGAATCAAGTGCTAAGTTTGAATGGTGAACGTAGACCCATAAACCCTCAATATATATAGAAAAAATAGAGCAGTAGAAGAGACAAAAGAGGTGAGAATAGTTGTGAAATGAGAGGGATCCCATAAAATCTCATAGAAAAACTATCTAGGAGAAGGAGTTCACTAGAGAAACCCTTGAGAGAACCCTGATGGATCCTGGGAGGAGTAGAAGATTGCAATTGAGCACGGTATCCAGTGGAGCCCAATAAGAAAATGACCAAGTTGATATGGAGATCAACTATTCAGGACCTATTTTATGAATTGTATAGACAATCAACAATGCTCGAAGTCAGAAATAAAGAAAAAATTCCTCACATTTTGTAAGACACAAGACATCAGCCATCTTCCAACACAAAAATAAAAAAAAATCAAGTAGAATCTAGGCAAAACCATTCATGAATATGATAAAATGTTCAAATACCTTTTAAGTCAAATTCCATATGTAACCGAGGAGAAGTTTCTTGTACATTGGTACATTTAAAGCCTGCTGCAAAATATCATAGTACCATTTTGCATGTATGACCTATAGACACGTGAGAAAGTACTAAAAAAAGTGCAGCAGATCGAAATGGATGATGAAGGAGCGTCAACTTCAACAATCATTGAGAAACAATTGGAAGAAAAGATTGAATAATTGCAACAATCAATTAATAATATGTCGATCTCTCACAACAAATTATGGTGTACAATATGTTATAGCGAAGGACAAACATAATATTAATGAAAATATAGTGATTCTCTCAATCATGTAGTTTGATGAATTCAGTTTGAAACATTTTCTGATATATGTGAAGCTATAACTAATCATGTTTCAAGGGACTACCCACACAACCTAAGAAACATGTGACCACAATGGTGTCATATATGTGAGGAAAATAACCACTCAACAAAAGAATGTTAATTAAATGGGAAGAATCAAAAAAATATTCCTTCTGTATACCATATGAAGATGGTCGACCAAAATGTCAACCATGGAAATGGCTACAGAGGTCAAGGTCAAGGAGGATACGAAGGTTGAGGAAGAGGATGAGGAAATTTCAACGGGGGATGTGGTCGGGTTCACTATTACTATTTCGAATGTTGGAAATATGACCACATCGGTCTTGACTATCCAATCAAATACATAACTGATATCAAGATCTATAATATTTGTGGAGTAGGAGACCACTCCCTCAAATATTATCCAATAGTATTAGAAAAAGTAATGAACAAAAAAAATGTGAATCTCTTACACATTGAGCCAAAGAAGGATAATGTGAACTCAAAGAATCTCCATGTAGTAACACGCTCGAGAGCCAGTGAAGACATTTATCCAAAACCACCAAGTCGACAAAAGAGATGTAGAAACATGTACCCTGACCCAGACCAAGAAGAAAAACTAATGAGGGAAGCAATGATTTTTTTCAAAAATATTGACCACAATAAAGAAAACAAGGGAGGACATGTGATTATTTCATAAATTGTGCTAGATGAATTTTTGCAACTATTATTTAAAAGAGAAACAGTTGGTTGATCACTTGATCAACCTACTAAACATATTAAGATAATATAAAGAAGACGAAATCCCAATAAAAACTCTACACTAGGTATCACAAAAAAGATAGAAAAAACTATTTCGACCCACAAGTCAACCTTGAAATCAAGAAACATATGATCAAGAAAGTCGTAGTCAACTTCGGGTCCCAAATAAACATCCTCCCAAGAGAAACATGGGTCCAAATTGGGAGACCCTTTCTTTATCAAATGATGAATCTTTTGAATCTAGAAGACCAGAGGTTCATCGAACCGATTGGTATTCTTAAAAGTGTAATGATATCCATCATGGGAATCCCGATGAGAGTTGATTTCGAAGTAATCAATATGGTCGAAGGAATTTTGGCTTACCCCACATTAGTTGTATGACCTTAGGGTCAGAGCATGAGGGCCACCATATCCCTCGAGAGGGACAAAATCAAATTAAAAGGAAGTGGTAGAAAAATCATAATCCCATTAGATCCAAAAGAAGGCAAACCATGGGATAAGACATGGGATGAAGCTCACGAATCCTGGTGACTATATCAAGTAATAAATGAGAAAAAGGATAACATTGAGCCTAATAATGAAGGAGAAATACTATTCAAGTCCCCATTCTCAATAGGCGAAAATTCAAATACAGAATTATACAATTGGAAAATGGAAAATTATTAAGCACGAGACAAAGAATGTTGGTCCATAGAAGCAATACAAATAAGGCGATACAAATCCTACTTCTCTGTAAAATCATTACATATTTTGGTCAAAAGAAAGCTCAAAAAAACATCAACATTAATCCCAACTCACTTTCAGACAAGGAAATCCGTGTGTTTTAGTGAAAGGAACTTTTTGTCACCACATGTCGACAAGGTTTCTAAATCAGTTGGAGAGAAAGGGGGAGTTTAGAGTCTAGTCAAATCCTTAAAGAGTCAAGTATCTCAATGGTGGGAGACACATGCACCTTGAATATAGACATGGAACATTGCCAACTCATACTTTTTGGAAAGATTCAGAGGAAAAAAACTATAAGTAAATCTGTACATTTCGATTTTTAAAACTGGATCCGACCTGATTAGTCACATCAAACAATGTTATAAAATAATAGAAGGAAGAAGTCTATTGAGAAGAAAGAGTATGGCCACATATGTTTCCAAACACACTAGATGACATACCACATAAGTGGTATAAAATTGAAGAATCATGTGGACACACTTTCGACTAGAACGAAATAAAAAGCAATTTCTTGAAAGACTTTGAGTTTAGAAATGACAAAGCACTCTTGAAGGATGCAACAAGAGAAAACAAAAATTTCCCAGAAAAACCAAGTCCAGAAGAGATTCATAAAAAAAGGAAAATCCAAAGTCGACATGGGCTCGGATTCGACATGTAACTTAGAATTGATGCAAAATACATATATTTTCATAGTTCATCAAATTGATATGGAAAACATATGTTTTCTAGGACAAATCTTTAGATGTAAGAAGAGTCACCCCGAAGTTCAAAATTATGTAAAAATTGTCTACTTTGTGACTAAGGAAGAAAAAGAATAAAAAGACGATACTAAGAAGATTGACTTACCATCATGCTATAAAAAAGTCATAGAAGGTTAAAATCAATTAGAAGAGTCAAAATCACATGAATGGATGGATGCAGAGATCAATACCAAAGAATTTGACATCTTGATTGATGATTGACCAAAAATGACGAAAGTAGGTTACTATTGGTCCGAAAAGAAAACTATGGAGATGATCGACTCACTGAAACAATACCAGGACATATTTGCCAGATATTAAAAATACCTCAAAGGATTGGTACAGGAGATGGGTGATATGAAAATCGACCTCATGCCTAGGGCCAAACCTATCAACAAACAACCATACAAGTTGGCGCATAAATACAATCCCATTGTACAAAAGGAAATCAAAGAAATGATAACTATTGGAATTATATACCTGATTGATAAGTTGGGATGGGAAAGTCCATTGCTCATTCAACCCAAGAAGAATGACCCAAAGAAACTGATAATTTATGTCAACTTTTGGGAACTAAAAAAACTCAGAGTCACTGATCCATTCCTGACACCATTTGTTGACGATATTATCAATGAAGTAACAGGCCATGAATGCTACCCCTTCACCGATGAATTTTCTAGATACAATAAAGTACCTATAATAAGTGAATACCAAGAGAAAACTGCATTTTTCTCTGAGTTTGGATCATTTTCCTATAAAGTGATGTCATTTGGCCTAAAAAATGCACCAGCAATATTCTCTAGGATAGTAGTAAAGGCATTCCAAGAGTATATCTACAAAACCATGGCTATCTATTTTAATGACTGGACTATTTAAAGAATAATGAAATATCATATACAAAGGATACGAATGATGTTGGAGAGATATAGGAAAATTCATTTGTCATTAATTATAAAAAAATGCATTTTTTTCCATGCCTATAGGCATACTGTTGGGCCACATTGTATTCAAGGAAGGAATCAAATTCGACATGGATAATATTAAAGTCATCCTTGAATTGAAACCACCAATTAACTAGAAGAAAATCAAAATCTTCCTTGAACACACCAGATACTATAGAAAGTTTATCCATCACTACTCTGACATCACTTTCCCAATTGACGAGATATTAAAGAAAGAGGTTGAGTTCCATTGGAGCCAAGAATGTAATAGTTATTTTGAATTATTAGAAATAAACTTGTTTGAAGAACCCATCCTAATATTTATGAATTGTTCAAGGAAATTCCATGTCCATCTGGATGCATCTAATGTCGGTGTTAGCTTGGTATTGTCCCAGACATATGACACCATGGTCGAACATCTGAACACATATTTCAGTTGGAAACTGAATAAAGTAGAAGGGAATTACTCAATGGTCAAACAAAAACCTTTAGAAATGATTTTTTCTCTACAAAAAATCTAATACTATCTATTAGCAAACCCTTTACATTTTTCATGGACCATCAAGAAATGAAATATCCAGTGAATAAAACAGTCGACCAAGGGGGAATTTGTCGATTCCTACTACTATTTCAAGAATTTGACTTCAAATTAGTCGTCTGACTAGGAAAGAAGAACATCAGCCCTAATCATATATCCCGATTAGAAACAAGTGAAGACCCAACCAGAATAGATGATGACTTACCAGACGTGAATTTATTCAGGGTCAAAGAAACCCCCAAAGAAGTAGAAGAAATTGCAACTTTTCTAGAAGAAGGGAAGGCACCTGAAGACCTCCCAACCAACAAATGTAACATCCTAGCAATGAAAGTTTCACCATCCACCCTTATGAACGGATTCCTTTACAAACTATGACTTGACAATATTCTATGAAGATGTGCACTAGAGCATGAACAAGAAGACATTATTATGAAGCACACATAGGCCCAGTGGGAGGCCACTTTCAAGCTGACACAAAAGCTAGGAAAATCCTTCAAGCCAGTCTCTAGTGGTTGAATTTACATAAACATTGTCTAGAATAGATAAATAAATGCGACAAGTGTCAAATAATAGGTCGACCCTTATGGAAAAAAGAGATACCCCTTCATTTAGTAAAACCTAGTCTACCATTAGAAATCTAGACCATTGATTTTGTTGGACCTGTTATCCGCATTTTGTGGGATAAGTAATAATATTATGTCTCGAGGCCCTCAAGTTGTAGATATGGAGTGCGGAAAGACTACATGACTAGCAGTATCCATATGCACATATGGAGACCCTTCTCACCACCATAGAGGTCATAGATTTCAAGATGGCATCCACCACACTAACTACATTTTTTGAGGTAATGGGCCTTTATCCATGAGGTTCAAGTCATGTATTATGGTAAGTTTCATTTCAACATGTAACACCCTATTTCCCCCAGTTTGTAAAAATAACTATACTGGCCAAGAACTGTGGCAACCTCAAAAATGTGAATGTGTGATGTGAATGGACCTTGTGAAGAAGGCCAGTGAATGTGAATAATATTATGAATATATATTGCAGGACTGCTGAGAGGGGATATGATAAAAAAGAGACCATGATGGTCGAAGAAGGGTGGTGTAAGGCATATGGAAAGGTGGCATTAACTTCCACCGAAACCAATACCGTATTTGGACTTCACTAGCCTAGAGAACCAAGAGTGGCTCGCTGGCCCGAAATAAATTACTCGCAGATTGGTAGGTATATGGCTCCTCAGGAATTAATGAGGGATGGGGGAAGTGAATTGCCCATCTGTAGGAGCCTCGGGCCTAACCACCGCGAGGGAAATCGCACCACACGCAACCTCGCAAGAGGAAAATGCATGAGGGAGAAGCGAAGGGGGAAGACGCGAGGGGAGGAAGAGAACTCTTGGAAAACACAAAGTGAGTGATAGCAGAGAAGGGGGAGAGTAAACCTTGTTCTCGGTCACTGGAAAACAGAGACGCAGTCTCTCAACACTGTGATCTCAGCTCGATGGTGGCTAGTGGTAAATCCGTTGGGAGTCGTTGAGCCTACGGTTGGGTGGAAACAAGCACCCCTCTTAGTAGTTTCATAACTTCTGGTGTTTTTTTGATAAGTGTTTTATTTCATATTGTATCTTGAAATGTATATTCTAACATTTATGCTCATAAGATGTGAAATAATGAAGGGTTTCAGTATAAGACTGTCTGTGTGGTGTTTGATCAGAAATGGTGGTTGCATGCTTTTGTTGGAAGGACCATGTATGGCTTACATTTATGGATAGATTTGTACATATATATATGCATATTGAATTAATTCAGACTTCGATTCTATTCTCGGGGAAATCTATGCCTTTATTCGTCCCCAAGAATACCTGGAGTAGATCTCCCCATAGAGACACCCTTCTTAGAAAACTCACCAAGAACCTAGAAAAAGGATTTGAAGGTGCAAGTATTAGTAACTCTGTACGAGGAAGAATGATCCTCTTGAAATCCTGAAATAGCAGCGAAGGAATACTGTGTTCTCTTCGCAAGAGTCGTCGAGGAGGCATTGGATGGTCAGAATTCTCCATGGAGAATTCACAAAGTCCCGAGAGCTGTCAGATCTTGCAGAGGCATAGGGGAGTTGTGTAAGCCCAATTTTCAAGTTTTAAATTCGGGAGAAATCGGACCGTAGGATTTGGGTTGACAAGGACCATTGGATCACTCGCGAAATCTCATTTTGTGTATTTGCGAGTTGAAGGGTTAAAACCCTTGCCTCAATATTCACAAGGCGATGAAAGGCAAAGTCCCAAAGGGGTGAAAGAATATGAGTCGTTCATCTATGGGAGGATGTGTGTCATGGAATCATCCATTTCGGAGGTTCGAGCACTGGGACTCACAGAGGCAAGCACCTTGACTTTGCAAGTAGTGAAGTCCCAAGGAAATCTAAGCCGTTCGTCTGAGAGAGAATGCATGTCGTGAGATCGCCCATATAGGGGACTCAGACATCGAGACTCATAGAGGGAAGTCTTTCGACCTCGCGAGCGGTGAAGTCGCGAGAGGATCCTAGACCGTAGATCCCAGGGACCCATCGGATCCCTCTAATCCATCGATCTTAACCTTTACTTAGGCGGGAGAGTGAACTCTACTATGTCCCAAAAGTCTCGAAGACATTGGGACCGTACATGTTGGAGGACAGGTGGCAGAGATCTGACCATTTTGCGTATCAAGGATTCTTGAGTTTGGACGTGGAAGACCAAACCCTTGGAGTCGCGAATTACCGAGTTGTGATATCATGATGAGATCTAGGCCATTGATCAAAGAGGAAGGACAGACGTGAGATCTGACCATTTCGTGTATCGGGGATTCATGAGTTTGGAGGTGGAAGACCAAACCCTTGGAGTCACAAAGTCCCGAATAGCGAGAAGTAGGAGCAACCATTGAGTTAGGACCTCCTCTCCATATCACATATCGGGGTCTCAGAGGTTGAGGGTAATCAATTTCGATAGTAGAAGTCCCAAGCTTGCAAGTTACGAGAGCTTGTGCAACACGTGGCACGTCCACTTGGTGGGATGCACGTGCTTGATAGGGGGTGTAACGATAAGACATAACAAGAGAGGGAGAAGTGATGACAGGTGGTGGACATGTGTCATTTGAAATGAGAGTCAAGATCCTATTGACTTCTCGTACATTGGGTTCTCATAAGAAAGGAGCACAAAGGCCCAACAACTCAAGTCGCGAAGTTGCGAGTTCCGAGAAGCCTGGAAGGAGTCAATCCTTCTCTGACTTTCGCGTCTCGGGGTTTCATAAAAGAAGGGTCGAGAGGTTCAACCTTTCAACTCACGAACTTGTGAGTTGCGAGGAAGGCTAGTAGTTAGCCCTAGCTGGTGGTCATGTGTGGAGAGCGCTAATAAGGAGGGGCCATACAATATCGGAATCTCGGGTATCGACAATTGGTGAAGAAATTTCGAGGGTCCTCGGCTCACGACTCGCGAGGTCGTGAGTTGTGAAAGGTGCTTGCATTTAAGCGTGTATGTGGTCCTATCAAGATAGGGACTAAACAAAGGGAGCTAGTGCCTTGTCGTTAAGCGACGGGTAGATCTGGACGGCTAGAATCCATGTGCCTAGATCTACGGCCAGGGTTTCATTCTAGAGCCCCGTCGCCATTCTACCTTTAAGAATGGACTCACTTGTATCGCTGAGTCGCGAGACACAAAAAAGTGCCTAGTTTGTTTGGCTTGTGGTCCTAACCCACGATCACAGAGAGGTGAACAAGGAAGAACTAGCCTATGCTAGGCCCCCATAGGACTTTGGGGATTCTGTCCCTTGCGGAAAAGAAAAAAAATTATTATGTCGTAGTGGGTGTGTTACAAATTGGTATCAGAGCATGGTTACAACACTTGGGCTGCTTGGGATCATGAACGAGTTGCACAGAAGCTCCGTTTGGAACACTCTTAAAAAGAGTAGACCCTTGTCTTAACCTTCCAAATCAAAAGACAAAGTTAAGAATGAAGAAAAACCCCCTATTGTATGTGTGTACATGTGAAAATATGAATTATATACTAATTATAAATACATATAAATATTGACTAAAAACCAACATTTTTCCTTTTGCACACAATCAGAAGATCAACCGCAGGAAATTATCAACGCATAATATGGTGACTCACCAAGAAATGGGAGAATGCTCCCAGAATAGAGACGAAGAGTCTGATGAAAGGGGGGCAGCAGGGACCCCTCCAGATCTATTTGAGACTATGAGGAGCATCATGGTCGAATTACAAAGCTGCAAGGCTGACAATGAAAGGATGATGAAAGAACAAGAAAAGCAAACAGAAATTAATGCAGTTTTACTGCAGAGTTTATACGATCTACAAAGACAAATGCAGCATGAACCTAAAACTCAGAAACATGGTCATGTCAGTGGCCACACTGAGAGGAGTACCTCGAAAAAGGTCCACCTCAGAGGTAAAGGACCAGTGCCGAGTGATTCCTTTGAAAAGGAAGCTGGCGATTCAGAAGGCTCTTCTAGCATTAGAACCAATTCCTATTCCCGAAAGAAACAGAAGAAGCAAAAGCCTTCCAAAGGTCGAAAATTTGAAGAATTCAGAAAGGCCAAACCACCCTCCTTCGAAGGTGAAATAAAGAAGGGAGAGGAAGCAGAGGCCTGGCTGCTTGGACTAAAGAAGTATTTTAGAGTCCATGACTTTTCAGAAAATATGAAGGCCCGAGTGGCCACCTTCAACTTGA
>JZKD02S1707506.1:293140-310127 GCA_000966675.3 Picea glauca
AGAGTGGGACCTATAGCCTATAGGCTAGCACTTCCTCCCACAGTAAAAGAACATAATGTTTTCCATGTTTCATTATTGAAGAAATATGTACATGATGCTAATCATATAATTGACTAGTCTATGAACCAGGTCGAACCAGAGGGAGAATTTATACTAGAACCTCAGTGCATACTGGACAGAAAGGAAACCCTGCTCTGAAACCAAACCATTGCACAGGTCAAGGTGCAGTGGAGACATTTTGGCCCAGATGAGGCTACGTGGGAAATGGAGGATGCCATGAGACAGGCATATCCAATTTTGTTTACTTTTGTACATGCATGTCATGTTGATAGGTAAGAACATCAAGGATGATGTTCCTTTAAGGGGGAGGGAATTGTAGCACCCTATTTCCCCCAGTTTGTAAAAATAACTATACTGGCCAAGAACTATGGAAAACTCAAAAATGTGAATGTGTGATGTGAATGGACCTTGTGAAAAAGGTCGATGAATGTGAATAATATTATGAGTATATATTGCAGGACTGCTGAGAGGGGGTATGATGAAAAAGAGACCACGATGGATGAAGAAGGGTGGTGGAAGGCACCTGGAAAGGTGGCGTTAACTTCCACCGAAACCAATATCGTATTTGGACTTCACTAACCTGGAGAACCAAGAGCGGCTTGCTGGCCCGAAATAAATTACTCGCAGGTTGGTAGGTAGATGGATCCTCAGGAATTAATGAGGGATGGGGGAAGTGAACCACCCATCCGTAGGAGCCTCGGGCCTGACCACCATGAGGGAAATCATGCCACATGAAACCTCGCAAGAGGAAAAGGCGTGAGGGAGAAGCGAAGGGGGTAGACACGAGGGGAGGAAGAGAACTCTGGAAAAACACGGAATGAGTGATAGCATAGAAGGGCGAGAGTAACCCTCGTTCTCGGTCACTATAAAATAGAGACGCAATCTCATAGCATCGTGGTCTCAGCTTAGGGGTGGCTAGTGGTAAATCCATTGGGAGTTGCTGAGCCTACGGTTCAGTGGAAACGAGCACCCCTCTCAGCAGTTGCATCACTTCGGGTGGTTTTCTAATAAGTGTTTTCTTTCATATTGTATCTTGAAATGTATATTCTAACATTTATGCTCATAAGCTGTGAAATCATGAAGGGTTTCAGTATAAGACTATCTGTGTGGTATTTGATCAGAAATGGTGGTTGCATGCTTTTGTTGGAAGGAGCACGTATGGCTTACATTTATGGATAGATTTGTACACACACATATATATATATATATATGAATATTGAATTAATTCAGACTTCGACTCTGTTCTCAGGGAAATCTATGCCTTTATTCGTCCCCAGGAATACCTGGAGTAGATCTCCCCATAGAGACACCCTTCTTAGAAAACTCACCAAGAAACTGGAAAAAGGATTTGAAGGCGTAAGTCTTAGTAACCCTGTACAAGGAAGAATGATCCTCTTGAAATCCCTAAATAGCAGCAAAGGAATACTGGGTTCGCTTTGCAAGAGTCGTTGAGGAGGCATTGGACGGTCGAAATTCTTCGTGGAGAATTTGTGAAGTCCCGAGAGAGATTAGATCTTGTAGAGGAGCAGGGGAGTTATTGTAAGCCCATTTTTCAAGTTTTAAATTCAGGAGAAATCAAACCGTAGGATATGGGTCGACAAGGACCGTTGGATCACTCGTGAAATCTCATTTCGTGGATTCACGAGTTGAAGGGTTAAAACCCTTGCCTCAAGATTTGTGAGGCCACGAAAGGCGAAGTATTAAAGGGGTGAAAGAATCTAAGCTATCCATCTGTAGGAGGACACGTTTCACAGAATCATCCATTTCGGAGGTTCGGGCACTGGGACTCACAGAGGTTAGCACCTTGACTTTGCGAGTAGTGAAGTCCTGAGGAAATTTGAGTCGTTCGTCTGAGATCGGACACGTGTCGCGAGATCTCCCATATCATTGATTAAGACATCGGGAGTCATAGAGGGAAGTATTTCAACCTTGCAAGTGGAGAATTTGCGAGAGTATCCTGGACCATAGATGCTAGGGACCCATCGAAGCCCTCTAAGTCATCAATCTTAACCTTTACATAGGTGAGAAGTAGGAACAACCATTGAGTCAGGACCTCCTTTCCATATCGCATATCGGGGTCTCAGAGGTTGATGGGAATCAGTTTCAACAATAGAAGCCTCAATCTTGCGAGTTGTGAGAGATTTTGCAACACGTGGCACATCCACTTGGTAAGACCCATGTGGTTGACAGGGGGTGTAATGATAAGACGCCCAAAGAGAGGGAGAAGTGGTGACAGGTGGTGGACATGTGTCATTTGAAACAGGAGTCAACATTCTTTTGACTTCTCATACTTTGAGTTCTCATATGAAAGGAGCACAAAGGCCCAACAACTTAAGTCATGAAGTTGCGAGTTTCGAGAAGCCCGAAAGGAGTCAATCCTTCTATGACTTTCGCGTCTCGGGGTTTCGTAAAAGAAGGGCCCAGAGGTTCAACCTTTCAACTCATGAACTTGAGAGTTGCGATAAAGGCTAGTAGTTATCCCTAGCCGGTGGTCACGCATGGAGAGCGCTAATAAGGAGGGGCCATACCATATCAGAATCTCGGGTATCAGCGATTGGTGAAGAAAGTTCGAGGGTCCTTGACTCACGACTCATCAGTTATGAAAGGCACTTGCATTTAGGCACGTATGTGGTCCTATCAAGATAGGGACTAAAGAAAGGGAGCTAGTGTCTTGTCCTTAAGCAGCGGGTAGATCTGGACGGCCAGAATCCATGTGCCCAGATCTACGGCTAGGGTTTCATTCTGGAGCCCCCTCTCCATTCTACCTTTAAGAATGGACTCACTTGTATCGCTGAGTCGCGAGACACAAAAAGGTGCCTGGTTTGTTTGGCATGTGGTCCTAACCCACGATCACAGGGAGGTGAACATGGAAGAAATAGCCTGTGCTAGGCCCCCGTAGGACTTCAGGGATTCTGTCCCTTGCGGAAAAGGGAAAATTTTATTATGCCATAGTGGGTGTGTTAGACAACACTTGAGGCATTTAAGTATGGTGTATCATAGACTACTTTAGATTTCATGACATATTCTTGGACATTATGTATTTTTCCCTGTTTCACCTTGATGGTTGACATTGTGCCTTAGTCAGTCGTATTCCTTTGGAATGGGTTTTCTACTAGGAAATCCCTTGAAAAACCATTGTATTGTTCCCAACCATACTTACCACTTTTTATCACTTAAATCCCATGTTTCCATATCTCTTGGGATTTTAGATTGTATTGAACCAAGAAGGGGTTTTCCCTCATTCTATTAGAAGAAGGGGTTGAAGACCCAAAGAGATTGTTGTTGGGTAAAATATAAAATCCTATATATAAAAATTCTAGATGCTTCGCCCAGGGATCCCCCAAGAAAGAAATGAAACAATTATATGTAAGAGGGGGACCCACAAGAATAAATAATATAATGCCTAGGGGGTTAGTTGGCGGATATGAGGTCTCATCACAAGATGAAAAATCACGATCATGGGTATCTAGTGGTATGACATTACCATCATCTATCCACCAAGCTAGGGTAGTGGATCTCAGTTGCACAACTAAAAGAAAGGGGGTCTCATCACAAGCCATCCTTCTCATTTCCGCAAATTATTTGTGAGTGAAATTGTCATCTTATGGAAACCACACCAGGATAGTGTCCTTCAACTTGTCCCTAAAACATGAAATAAATAAAGAATGGAAAAATGATGGGATTGGAAAAATTTCATTGCAAATGAAGGTACCACACACCCTCTACAAAGGCACCCATGAATGAGACAGTACAACCCCTTGTATGTCATGAAACCCATGCCCATTGAGTCTTGATCCTTAACCATTTCATCCACTTTACATGGCTTAGAGAGGGATATCTTGGAAACACTCCTTGACCTAGGGAAATATCTACCCAATAGGACACCTCGTCAACCCTCACATATCCAAGATTGGCAAGTCGCATAATGTATTTGAGAACTTACTTGTTTGATAGAGTAATATTTGATGCACATACTTAAGTGGCTCATTTATTGACTTTATTTACTTATCATGATATTTTGACTTGAGATCCTTGGAGGGCATGCTTGTTTGTCTTTTCATGACCTAGTTGGTGGACATTTTTGGAGGATGATGTAGGAGCATCATAAGCAGTCAAGTGAGCGTGGAGGCGAGAGACAACTGGAAAGCGCAACACGTATTTTCCACATTTTGAAAACGTTTTGAAAGATTAAAAGGGGAGGATATTAATGTAATAGTTAAGAGGAATGTACTCGCATTTATACTTGCATATTGTAAAATAGATCATGAGTGATTCGCTCTCATCTGTAGAATGTAGATACATTTATGCATAGTTAATGAAAGTAGGTAGGTTTGAATTAATAGATTAGACAGTTTAGATAGTAGGAGGGAAGACGGATATAGAAACCCTCATTCTTATCATTGTATCATTAACACATTAGCATAGAATATAAGAGAAGAGAGAGTTGTAATAGAGAGCTATGAAGAAAACCCATGTACAGGAGCCTTGAATTAAGATATGAAGCTTTGAATCAGATTTCATGGTGTTATGATGTTTTTTGTTTATACATGGTGAATGGTATGCTTACAGTTGTTTATTCTCTCTGGTTATGAATTTTCTTTAATATTGTGTGTATGTATGATTTCATGTTAAATGCTTCAAGTCTGAGAGAGAGAGAGAGAGAGAGAGAGAGAGAGAGAATGAGTTTCAATTGTTTCTCTTCCTAAGTGAGAGAAGTTATTTCAAGGAGTGCAGTGAAACGTCCACAAGGAGTGTGTTGATGAAGGTTCAGAGTTTATCTCTAAAAGATCAGGAGGGATACCGTTGTTCTCATTTCAACAGAAGCACAGGAGAATCACATAAGTCATGCAAGGTGTGCGCAGGCAGTTGGAAGTCTTAAGACTTATCAACTAAGGTTAAAGATTGAAGGATTTCTATTGCAGAGAGTGCACAGAGTCGAGAGGTTGAATACCCAGGAGTATTCGAAAGACTGCCACAAGGAGTGCGTGTAGGAGTTCTTTTGAGGCTTCAAGTTGCCATAGAAAGCTCAGGAGGGTTAACACCTTTGAATACTTCAAAGGAGGACAGAGGTCGAAATAATTCAAAGGGAGATGAGGGTCTAAGAGATCCAACAGAAGTTAAGTTCCCGTAGAAGAAAATTGGTTCATTTCGTAGAAGTTGTCCAGGAGCAAAGAGCGGTCGAAATTTTCTATAGAGAATTCACGAAGTCGTGAGGACCATGGGATTCTAGTGAAGCTTTAAGAGGGATAAGCGTTGGATGAATCCATCCTTCGGGAGGTAAAAAATCAATGTGGACCATTGATTGTTCTTTGCACAAGCCGTCAGATCATTTCGTCATTTCGGGGATCCTGATGACAAGGAGTTGAGCACAGTGGAACGAAAGTCCCGAAATCATGAGTTGCGATAGGAATTGGTGTGGAGTTTCAGGATTTCGTCACTTCGAGTGTCAGGAAACGGAGGAGACAACACTTTGGGAGCGAGAGTCCTGAAAGCCGGGAAGAGTGACACATGGAAGGAGTCTATGTCAAAGATAGAAAGTGGTTAAGTGGACAGGTGGCGTGTCCTCGTCAAACAGGCGGAGTCAAACCTGGTTGACCGTTTCTGGGTTCAGAGGTCGATGGGTTGGGAGCCTTTCATTCGGATTCGCGAAATCGCGAAGTCCAAAATTATGAATCGGTGAAAGGTTCTATGAGAAGCCAGTCTTTTTTTAATACATTTTGGAGAATCAACATTTCGGGTTTCGGTGGGTTTAGGAGCTGGAAAATCGACAACAGAAAGCACAATATTGCAAAACCTGAAAGCTCGAATTAGGAAGGGCATGACGTTATTGCGTGTAAGGAGATTTGGGTTGGCACCTAGTGTTTTCTCACACAGGCTCAATTCATAAGGACCTATGGATACACCGTCAAGTGTGTGTGGGATTCCATGTAGAGGAACTGAAGAGTCAATTGGACTTAAGAGGAAGATTTAGAATTATCCTATGAGCAGACCTCAGACCGAGGGTTTGGGGGTCTGCACCATAGGAACAAGCCTAGCTTGGGCTTCCATGGGGCTTGAATCCCACAGGTTGGATGCCAAGGGCCCGCATGTCAGATGAGAGAGGAATTCCTTCATAGACCTAGGAGACATTATGAACAACATGACCGAGCCCTCACATGCCAAACGTTTTTCCTAAGAGAGACAAAACATCACCTTTGGAGTCATGACATCATCTATGGGAGCTAGGGTTTGGTTGTGAGGTTGTTATTCATTGACATAAGTACATTTTGAGGATAATGAGGCTTTTACCATAAATAAATGACTTGGATGATTGACATGTGGCTTTTGGAAGCCTAACTACACTCCTCCAACACCAACGACTCGATCCTAGTGTCAAACATCCCCTAAAGGGATGACATCACCTTAAGTAAGGGTTTCTTTTTGTGTAAAAGTAAATTTCAAGTGAATTGTTTAATATTATTTGTGTAAAGGGGAAATATTAGGGTTGTTGACACCTATTATTGTGTCTTACCCTAAAATTATGTGGACAAACTATTTTGGAGACATTTTGTATAAATAGAGATCATAAGATCTCATTTCATAACATAACTCTCCCATCTTGGAGAGGTACTTGGACTGAAATTTTTTCTATATTTATTTATTTCTATATTTTTCTCTTGTGTATGGCTACTTTCTTTATTATTTGGTTGATGGAAGTGATGCACTAGCCTTGGAAGGCTCTTCTTTGCTATTGTGGTGGTTTATCTTAGCATTTTCCTTGAATTGGTAAGGATTTTTTGCATTGTATTCTCATTTTGTTTCAAGACAAAGTTATTTTTCTAGAGATAGGTGGGAAGTATAAGGGAATACACCCCCACTTTATCCTCCATCACTTTATGCTTAAATTTTATTGGCTTAACAAGGGTTTGCTAAGAGAAGTATAAGGGCATACACCATCTTAGCCTGAACCCTAGCTAGAGATACTTGCCTTGTGGAGTAACAGGATTTACACCCCCAAGGAGGTAGCCCCTTTAGATCTTTATTTTATTGACTCCATTAACCCAATCATTAAAGGAACTAGTCATTATTTTTTGCATTGGAGATATAAAATTGTTGCTTTGGGAAACATGAAATTTTGTGATTTTGAAGTTGTTCCTAGTGGAATCAAATATATGCTATAAATTATTTATTGAGCCACTAGTACGTTTAATTTCTCCAAGTATTTCTTCTTGTTGTTACAAATTTAACTTAGAGCCATCAGGGATGCAGAAAACCCTAACCAAGCTCTTCAATAACTCCTAATTTAACCATTGAAAATTGCCTAAAATATGCCCACATAATCTACTAAGTACAACATAACTTTTGGCAAGTTTTGAGAAAGTTTTAGTGGTTAAATATATTTATTTAATAAAAAGTTGTTTAAATCCATAAGGCTGATAAATATCATTGCAGTTATCTTTTTTATGACAATCGTTTTTTGGTGCTAACGTCTTATTCTATCATTGTTGAGCTAAACTAGTTTTTACTAGCTTGTCTCGTGCTTATTCAATTGGAATTTTAGCACTTATATTAAAGCCCTTATTATATTTTATGTGCTGATATATATCATTGATTATTGTTTCAATTAGGGACAACAATATTAACTTGTTTTTCCACCTAACATTACTATATGCAAGTGTGGATTTTCTTGTGTCTCGAGTAGGTACAAACACCCTTTGCAGGAATCCAAAGACTTGGAAAACTTAAACCACCCAGAATTGAGTCATCAAAGCCATATTTCCTCTTCCATCACTGACCTTTAGGGGGGTACTTCTCTTCTTTCCCTTCCATCCATCTCAATCCCCCTAAGGTCACCAGGATCGCCTCCCTAGAGTGACCTAGTCACCCTTAAAGTGTGAGACCTATATAGAGCTAACATCGGGTATAGTGTCCCTTAGTTTTTTCCATTTTGGTGGTTCGGTCGAGATTTTCCCAACCTACAACTTGTGCGATAACAAGACCTTTCCCAAAAAGAGAAAAGAAAATTAGAGAAAAACACATCATTACAGTTGTCGAGTACTTAACAAAATGGGTAGAAGTAGAGCCAGTCGAGAATTGTACAAAGGAACCAACTGCAAAATTCATATATGAAAATGTAATAACCAGATTTGGCTTCTCGTTGACCATAATATGTGATCAAGGAACCCACTTCATCAATAGTTCAATTGAAGTATTGCTTAAGAAATGCATGATTGACCATAGAAAGACAATTACATATCATCCACAAGCTAATGGAGATGTCGAGTCGTTTAACAAGATACTACACAAAGGTATAACAAAAATATGTGGAATTGAAAGAGATGATTGGGATGATAAAGTTCCAACAATACTATGGGCCTATAGAATAGCGTATAAAAGATAAATTGGTCAAATTCCCTTCAAATTATTATATGGTCAAGAAGTTTTCATTCCACTGCATTTATGCGCTAACACAAGTTAGATAGGCTTTGTCCTAGAATTTGATCATGTCCTTAATACAAGTCAATGATTCTATCAATTAAATAAATTACAAGAAGAAAGGATGATGGCCCAACATCATCAAGAAACCCAAAAGAATCAACGAAATGCTTGACATGATCGATATATCAAGAAAAAAGACATCAGCGATGGAGACTTGGTACTACTATATCATAGTCGAGTAAAAGGTAAACCAAGAAAGCTAGAAGTTGCATGGTTGGGTCCATATCTAGTTGAGGACATTTGAACTTCAGGAGAAGTACAGTTGAAAATGCTACAAGGGAACCCTTTCAAGAAACTAGTTAATGGGGCCCATTTAAAAATATATCACACATAGAATTATAAATCCATCTTGGTGAAAACCTCTGTGGGGATGTTAGTATGATTTGACTTGGTACAAAAAATTTGAGAAAAACAAAGTCGAAAGGAAAGCTAATAGAGAAAAAGAAAAAATACAATAATAATAAAAAAAAACAATAAAAGTAAAAGGAATATTAAGAATATACATATGAAGAAATAAAATTAAGGAAGCAATAAACAAGTCGATTACCAGAATTAAGTATAGGAATTGAATGAGAATTATAAATGGGTGACTCAAAATGCATTCATTCTCACCAGAATATTCGAAGATGAGAAGAGAAAAGAGTCCCTGGGAAGAAATCAGAGAGAAAATCCAAAAAACAAGAGCAAGTTTGGTACCCAAGAAAGATTTGCATCGGTACCTAAACAAGAAAACCAAATGATTTATTGAAAAAGAAGGACAACATTCAACATAATGAAAAACTCAGACATGCAAATTGTCATGATCAAGTGAGCGGAAAACATATCATACAAGATAGAATGCACACAATACTTAGAAAAAAAAGGAATATCCTTGACAAAACAAGAATGTATTCAAAAGGCTGATCATGCATTGAATTAATAGAAAAAAATAAATCTACATGGTCAAACTCTTTGACCAGAGGTCCCTAACCAACCCAAAGAATCGAATTGACCAAGTGACACAAGCAGTTATCACTCAAGTCGATCACACACCCCGAGAAACTCAAATCCGCAAAGTCAATGTGACTAAGCCACATGAATGTATTAATGCCATTAAGGAATGAAAGGACAAGTGTGACCACCAGGCCACTGCCGACACAAAAATCCACTCACACGAATAAATAGTTAATTATGATGCCACTATTGAGACAGATGAATTAATATCCTCACTACCAGAATTAAATTCCACACTCCACCTCTTTCCTATAAGTTTGGACGAGGGATATGACTTTGCCTCACTTTTTTTCACACTCGATCACTTGCATAATCAAACCACAGAGTTCCCAATTGCGTATTTGAGCCTTGAACTTGATAAAGAGAAATATGATCCCCACAAAATCACTGAAATGCCGAGAATGAGAGGTCAGAGTGAATATTCATTGGTCAATCCAAGAAAAAAGTCCAATTTGGATACAATACGTGCAACTGAACTGCAAGCGTGCATGGAAAATATCCATAACACCCAAATAGAAGAGATTGATTGGTCTTGGAACTGGAAAAAAATCATATCATGGGAAATGGAAGTATCTGTCTAGAAATAAAAAACAAATTTTCTTGAGGCAATAAGTATCTGACACTTATCGGGCGCATCTCAAGTCGTACACTTCGATGGATAGAAGGAAGAAGATGCCAAATTCTTTTTCAATTGCTACTATATTGACTATCTGTGGCTAGATTCCCTTGTCGGGATAACAAGAGGATTAATCCACATAATCACAAGAATTCTGCATGCGAGCACCCTAGTTCCCCAAACATTGAACATTAATGATTAGATTCAAGGTCTCATTGGAGGAACATCAATAAAGAATTTGAAAGGGTCATTGATCAACATAGTCATAGATATTTGTGCCAAATGGACGTGCATCATAATGTCATTGTGCCTAACAACAACGGGTCAATATTTTGATGTAAATCTTACCATGCTAGAACCTATTGGCAAAATCTTCCTGAAAGGGGCACAATTCAACTGGGCAGATCACCTAGTTGCACTAATCAAGAAAAATTGCAAAGAGTTCCAAGACAATGGCCACACAATCAAGTTCCCTACACTTATAATTTGTATTTCCATGAGTCGGGTATGCCCAGTCATAGAACCTTAATTTGTTGCACGAGAGAGCTTATCTATGAATAATTTCAAGGCTTTCACATTAGGAGAAGTCATATCATCCAACTCCATTTCGGCCAACATCATGTTCAAATGTTGGGTCAACCATATAAATAATGTATCACATAAGTGGAGATTCAAATATAAATTTTGAAGAGAATTACCACCAAGTGTTAATATTCAGTTAAGCTTGAACACCACCATGCTTTGGTGTGGAGTCATGGGAGGCCTGACCCCTGAAGAGCTAGAATACCATCCAAAAAAGTACCAAATATTCCAGGAGCTCGACCGACAACTAGGATTCCAGACCCAAATACCACCTGAGGTACTAAGTGATAATGAATCCATTCTGACACCTTTGACAGATGGAGAGAAGGAAGAAGAAATAGAAGTGGCCTTGTACATAGTCCCATTCATAGCATATCTCGATAAGGAAGGAGACACACCAACAAAATAAACCCTAACTAGGAAAAGACAATAGGAAAAAGTGTCTAAGGGTAAGCAAGTATCTGACCCTGAAATAGTCCTAGAAGATGTTGATATTATCTAGAAGGAAACATTTAAATCAAACATGACTCTTGATTTCAATGACCCTTGATAAAGGAAAAATGGGTTGTCTTCACCAATAAGATAAATGAAAGGGCCTGCCAAAAAGAAAAAGATCAAATAGCTACACATAATATTCTAAAGTCAAGCATAGGGCCACGATTCAAAGAGGCTATGGAGACCCTCAATGTGAAGCATGATGAAGCTAAGAAAACTAATGCAGCTTTAGAGAAGCATAGAGAAACAAGGAGACAAAAGAAGCAAAGTCTAGAGGGTGAGAAAGAACACAACACAACTCGATTGACCTCAATCAAATCATGTCGAGTGAAGAGCATTCAATCCGACCCACAAAAGCATCTCATTCCTAAGAAACAATAGAAGAGAACAAGAACAATTGATCTTACAAGAGAATCTCCACCACCCAACCTTACTCTAGTTGTTGAAGAAATGAGAACAACAAAGAAGACAACAACACACAAAATTAAAATCAGCAAAGGACAAGGACAAACATCATCAAATGAAACAATCTCAGATTCCCCAGTTCAAAGTTGCTAGTTAGAAAGTACATCACCCTCAGGGTCAGAGGATATAAAACTTACAGCAAAGAAGGGAACCACCAAGAATACCGTCGCAGTGGAGGAAACCATCTCATATTTCACCCCACTAGGAGTGGGTAAATAAACACATCCTAAAGTAGGAACAAGCACAAATATCCAAGGGTTATCCAATACTCCCCCTCTACACAAGTCAGTCAATGAAAAACCAAATATTATACTATTGGACAACATAGACTCATGAGAAAATTATAATGAGGAAGCAAGGAAAAGTGGCCCAAAACATGTCCAAGGAGAAGAGCAACACAAAGAAGGAAATGATGGCAAAGAGTCACCCCAACCATCAAATAACCCTCCAAAAAATCCTCCCTTGGGAAGTTCCCACAAAGGCTAGTCAGAACCCCCAGAGCAAATTGAAAATACAAAGTCTACCAATCCAAAAGAGTAAGGTAAGGATGGAGATGAAAACAAAAAGGATGCCAATACATGTCCAGATCCATGGGATAAGAACGACCAAAATCTTGAAAATAAGGAATCCGACAAAGGTAATGGCATCGGAAAAGAAAACAACCATGAGAAACAAAAATAATATCTAAGCAAGAAGAAAAAGATCATACATAGGAAGGATAAAACCACAAAGGCAATGACATTCAAAACCTTCAAACCAATAGGATCGATGAAAACACCAGGATAAATAATATTTGACTCACCGATCACATCAGATGAATAGATAATGAAATTATATGATGAGGTAACCAAATAAGCAACAACTATATGGAAGAGGGTTGCATGAGATGGTACAGAACTAGTTTCAAGAAGAAATAAATAAAAACAAATACTAAAGGATTATGTACTATTACCAAATGAAAATTGGGGATTGATCAACCAATGGAGGGAGTTGATCCATTTGTAGAAATGAAAAAATTAGTTGAAGAAGTCATAAGTACAAGAGATAATAATCAGGTAGAAATCCATCACTTGATACAAGAAAATAGGGATCTGAAACAACTATATAGTAGGGAAGTAAGAAACAATTAGGATGGAGTGGCTCAGAAAACAACAACAATCCTACATATAGAGTTCGAGAAAATTAAAGAAGTACACCAAAAATTGGAGCAAACCACTTCACGTGAAACAATGTTACATAAAGTCCTGAACAACTAGCCGACACGTTTTTCATTAACCTACAAAAATCTAAGAGAACATAAAACAATAATCGAGGATTTAAAGAAAACAAGGGATATCACCATCGACTCCAAAAGTAAAGCAACCATAGTATCTCACAATGAAAAGGAAAATGTGGTTGAGATAAAACTAGCAAAGAAGGAAAAGGAATGGTTATGAGAGGCAGCCAAAGCACAAGAAGCAACAAAGAACTCCAACAAACATCTCAACTTGATCACACAGGAGCCAAAGGAATATGAAGAGAAATTTGACTCAGCGTCAATCTCGGTTCAGGAGGCATCTCTAACTAACAAAATGGATTTCTTGGGACATCTAAAATGAGTATGAATCAAGGCACAACACTCCATCGAGGAATGGAACATGGTCTCCTAACACTTTTTGCACACATCCCCGACCATCTATCAAACATCATTTGAAGGGCTACCACAATCGGAGTAGTCTGGGGCTACATTGACCTACCGAAAGAACTTGCACTTTTTCAATCCTTCAGTATCTGAGTTGAACTTTCCAGCTACCAACAATCACTAGAGGACCCTAAAAGTAGTCATGGAGGGATCTGAAGAATCCCACGTACAAGGATGTGTCCACCTTAAATAGACTAATTTAAATGCAGGGATCTGTCAACCTTATTCAGATTTGCGTCCACCCGATCTCGATCTAGTCATTGTTCTTATTCCTTCTCTGCACGCGTAGCTTCTTGGAAAATTTGATGCTGAGATGGTTGATTCACCTCATTGGTTGAGGTAGATCTTGAACGCCTTAGGAGAATGTGTCTGATGCATCATATGAATTTTTTAATGATGAATTATGACTTGATGATTTCTAACCCTTGTAAAATCCTATAAAATATAATGAGGTCATACTATACCATAAGTTCTTATTTGAGATAAGATGAGATAAGATAACATAATTTTATTAATTTCAAACAAATAATGAAAATGTCGGTCAATGTGACTAAAAGGTTCATCCAATGACATAAGGTACAATAAGGGCATTCAAAAGAAACTCCTTAATAAATTCCATGCATAAAATACAACCAAGATAAAAAGCATATATACATGTAGAAAACATCATGTTTTGAATGGGAATTTGATAACCAAATTCTATATTTGATTAATACTATACAGAATTTGGTTGTTGGTTCATTCAATTGGTCTTGATTTGAAGTATGTTGCCAAATTTAAACTGACTATTTTACCAAGTTTTCATAAATTGCAGTTTTGAATTAAGAACAAAATGTTCATGAAAAGGAAAGAGTGAAAGAACATAGAATGGATCACCACCACATTTCCACTGGGATATGGATTGTTTTAGGTTTGTTACACTTTCCATCTAACCATTCAACCCAACATCTATGAGATGAAAAGAAATATGTCTAAGGGATTGTATAGGATGATACCAATGTTTTAAACTGCATGATACATAAGATCAAACAAATAAAACCAAAACCATAGATGACAACAACAACTCCCATACATATGCATAGTCACAATCAAAGTTTGACGGTAAAGATCCTCAAGTTTGATAACCAAATAAGTGACAAATAACATTGAGTTTCTTTCCAATATATTGGCTAGATTTTTGTAGCATCCACCAAGGGAGGCTATGAGATATAGAATATGAAAATAATACATTCAAGTCAAGAAAAAAGAGTTATTCCATGTAATTATGTACCAATATTTTTTTCATTTCTCTCTTCACCAACTGAGCAATAAGATTCTCATTTTCAATCTACAAATACAATAATAAATCAAACATAAACAAACTAAAGTCCATTTTTGGGAAATTGTATCCTCTGAGAAAGATTGATATCCTATATCTATGACAAAATTTCACTAACTTACTTAATCAAAGGAATCCAAAGAGATAGCTACATAATATCACTTGGGACTATGTTGAGTCATTAGAATTAAGGTAAAGGAGAATCCGTACTAATTTTTAAAATCAGTGAACTTGGAGGAATTCATGACTCTAATAAAGAATGTTTTGATTTCTCATAAGATAAATTGTAATGATTGTTGATAGTAGTGACAACAAGAAAAACACATCAATGAAGTATTAATTACAATAAAATGGCATGAATGAACCACTTCTTATGAAGTGTTGTTGGATTCACTTTTTGAGATTGTGATCTCTAAAAGATGAAAACCATTATGTGTGGAGCATACACCCACATACATCTCTCAAGTTTTCTCCAAATATAAGATATGATTGATCATTATCTAAGTTTATAATATATTCAAAATGAAGATGAAACAAAAATTATGTTTCCATTGCAAAGATCTGTGAAAAAACATGATAGAATATTAATAATTTTATATGGCATACTGATAATTAGGTAAATAAATAGGCTTTAAACATGTAAGATATTCTAAAAAGAGTAAATGGAAATACCTAAATGGGAGTCTCTTTCTTTCAATAATAACTTATTCTCTATTGAATAAAGTCAACCATGTGAAGGTGGAATCTCATCTTGCCCCTTTCCCCCCCTCACACCACTCTCAATTCTCGATACCCAATCTATCTATTGGAAAATAATTGAAACTAAGATAATATTATAAGACATAATTTTAACTCATAAAAAGTAGAAAAAAAATCATATTAAAAAATAGTTTATATTAATAAAATTGATCATTAAAATATGTTGTCATCCACATAATGTCTTGTTAGAAAAAACAGGACCGTGGAGCAATAAAATAAAACAAATGTGGAAACAAAACATAGAAGCTACACAATACAAGAGAGACATATATTTATGTGGTTCACCCAGTGTGGGCTATGTCCCTAGAGAAATTTCCAGGTCCTTCCTTTATTATTATCTAGCAAATGAAGGGATACAACCTACAAAAAAACCCGATGTAACTTCCTCTTCTTTCTCTCATAGTCTCCTCTCTCAGAATACAATATTCACCATCAACCATAGCCACAATACATTTCCCTCATAAAAGAGGGTTGCCTTCTAGGGAAAAATACCCTAACATAATCTCTACCGTTATATCTACGACCTTATAATGAATGGTCTAGATTTACAATGAAATTACAATATACATTTACAAAGAAAATTTTCCTTCAGGGGCTTCTCCCCCGAACACACGCTGGGGGCCCACTTGCCCCCAGACCCCCTAGCCGGGGGGAAAGCCCCCTCGACCCCGCAGAGGGGGTACCCCCCCTATGCACTCCCCCATGTGGAAGAGTGTACATACTTCTGGGGTGTAAATACTTCATGGGGTATAAACACGGCTGAAAGTAAAAGACCTCTAAATCAGGAAGATAATCAGGCTCCACAACCAACAATCTCCCACTTGAAGACTGATCTCAACAACTCCACCACTGTTGTATATGTTGGACTCTGAACCTTCCCGGACCTGGAAAATTTATCATATTCATCTTCATTCTTGAAGACTAACTGAAACTGAGCAGGAACTTAGTTTCTCCCTGGTTACTCCCTTTGTTAACATGTCTGCAGGATTCTGGCTATTGTGTATCTTTTCCAACTTCAAATGTCCATCTTCCAAGGAAGATCGTATGAAGTGGTACCTCAACTGTATATGCTTAGTCTTCAAATGGAAGGCTGATTTCTTTGCAAGGTGAATGGCACTATGACTATCATAGTACAACCTACTGTTCTCCTGCTTCTTTCCCAATTCCTCCATAAACCTCTGTAACCAAGTCATCTCTTTACTAGCCTCTATAGAAGAAAAATACTCTACCTCTATTGTTGAAAGTGAAACAACCTTTTGTAGTTTCAAAATCCAACTTATTGTAGTTCCACCTATAGTAAAAACACACCTTGTGGTGCTCCTCATGTTGTCTTTATCACCTTCCATATCTGAATCAACATATCCCTGTAGAAAAGTGTCTGAACCTCCAAAACATAATGCATGAGTAGTAGTACCTCTCAAATGCTTGAGAATCCACTTTACTACCTCCCAATGTTCTTTACCTAGATTGTTCATATATCTGCTCACAACTCCCACTGCATGTGCAATATCTGGTCTTGTGCAAACCATTGCATACATCA